>CAPT01000006.1:0-147840 GCA_001039675.1 Nakaseomyces delphensis CBS 2170
GTGTGTGTGTGTGTGTGTGTGTGTGTGTGTGTGTGTGTGTGTGTGTGTGTGTGTGTGTGTGTGTGTGTGTGTGTGTGTGTGTGTGTGTGTATGCTTAGCTATTTTCTCCCTTATTTGTATACACAACCAGCGTGTTCCCATCCTTCTTAAAAAGATGTACCAATAATGAGCCCTGCTCAAGTACAGCTAATCCATCTTCAGTAACTGGGGTCTCAGCCAAATATGGTATATCAGCGGTCTTATCCTTTGCAATCCCTTGAGAAAATATCAGATTTTGCTGGTCATCAAATGTCATCAACCCGACAGAGCCCGGTAGGGTCTCAGACAATTTTGCCATGTTTTTAAAGATAGATTTTTGAAGTTCCAATTTTAAATAAGCTCTCGGTGACTTTAACTTTCTCTTTTTGCTGTCCTATCTTTCTAATATAAACATATAATTTTAAACCGAGAATGAAAATGTTTGAAATCACTGGTCAATAAGTCCAAAACTTATTGTATTTAAATTATCAAAGCTCTTTATATTTTTTGCTGTTTATTTCATCTGCTATTTACCAGTTCAGTGATCATTGATATATATTCAACTTCCAGTTTATAAGACCGAAAAAGACAAAATAATGTATTTTTTCGAATTGATCCTTTCGCAACCTTTCACTTTACTGGGGTGCGTACGAAAAGCAAAACTCATACATAGGCAAGTTTCAATTGGAACACCGTGTTCTGTCAGGTATGGTAATTAGTTTGTTAGTGTAACGGTAATTGCAAGTACGAACTTTTGGGTAGCTTAAATTTTAGATAATAGGCTGGGATGGAAATCGAAAATATACTGGGACTCATATACGTAGCAGCATGGTCTGTGTCTATGTACTCTCCACTCATAACGAATTGGAGACATAAGTCAGCAAGGGCTATATCTGCAGACTTTGTATTATTAAATCTTGCAGGTTATTTCTACCTTGCTTGCTCATTGACAATTCAATTTTATAGATGGGTCCCTGAAAGTCCGGACCGCCCAGAGGTTGAGAAACCTAAACTTAGTGGGTTTGACTACTGCTATTCTCTTCATGGCTTTTGTCTTACTGTACTGACTTGCACACAGTTATTTTATGGCAGAGAATTATGGGGGTTTCCAGATGAATACCACGGTAGAATGAAGTCGATATACAAAAGAGTTCTGACGTTATCTATATTTATATTCTGCGCTTTGACAACACATTTCATTAATTATAACCGCACTATTGGCTGGGACAATTCTCGTACTTTGACTTATTGTAATAGGCTTTTCCTTTTAAAAATTGCGATGTCTTTAATCAAATACATTCCGCAAGTAATGCACAACTATGAACGAAAATCGATGATGGGCTTTGCAATTTCAGGTGTATTTTTAGATATTACAGGTGGTGTGGCCTCAATAACCCAACTTGCATTTCAAATTCTAAAGGATACAAATTTTAATGTCGTTTCATTAACATCAAATTTTGGTAAGATAGGATTGGGACTTCTAACATTAACGTTTAATGTCATATTTATCAGTCAATGGTTATTATACGAAAAAAATCCAAATAAAATCAGTAAAAGTGAAAATAACCATATGCACGATATGGAGAAACACGCAACATAAATTAGCCTTTCATATAAATAAAGCAAGGTTTTTCATTTTAGAAAAATAATATCTATTTGAAGAATAATATCTATTTGAAGAATAAAGAATGTCCGAAATCAGTCAAGGAATTTGCAAAAACAAGGCCTAAACCAACTAAGACAAAAAAGGATCACTAAAGAACAAACGATTTTACTGTAAATTCAAGAAATATTGTCATTGATCGATTACTATCCGTAAGTGATCTTTTCTTAGAATTTCAATCCATAATCATAACATCTCGCATTAATTTTAACAAATCAGTTTGCTGCACCCTTTACTAACTAATATACTGGCGAGCTGTAATTTAAAGTCTCAACTATTTACGTCATTATTAATTCGTTTATCAGGTACTGTATATACTGTACGATGTGAACCACGAATGACTGGTAAGGTCATTTCTGTTCTTGCGAACATGGGTAGGGTTTTTGACAGGAGAATCTATGAAGTTTCGTGTCACAGGTGTGCTTGAAATTTGTGGAAATAATCAAGTAATGCCAAAATTGGAACTTCATCCCAGAACAATTACAAATAATATCGATACCCAGCACAGAATTTCTAATGGTAAAATTATGGATTGATCTTTTCTTCATACACATATATGGATCATGAAATTTAATTTCATTCATGTAGGCTATCTGAAATAAACAGCAACTGCTTACCTTTAATACAACTATGTTTTTTTTAACCGCCATTTCTGGAGGCAATGAATCGAAAGGAATTCTTCCATCATATCACGTCCCATTTTTCTAGAAGAAACGCAAATATCAACTCCACCTATTATCCACCGTAAGAACATTTGGAGACATCATTCCCCACGCTCACATCCTCTTGTTGACAGGTCTCCTCTTTCCGTTCAAAATTCTGTTTTTATTTATGATAGCCGAAATAGCCACCATTATTATAAGTGATCAACTTTGGTACAGAGTTCATTTTCGTATTTTTTATTTTCTCTAGAAGGGAATTTTCATACCCCCTGCACTTTGAATTCTTTCAAAATGTGATGCCAAATATTTATACATGCAGAGAGGGAAATCAACGAAAGCGTTTGTTTCAGCTAAAAAAAATTCCTGAGCTTGAACATGGGTTGGAAGTCTAAGATTTTGTGAACAGATGATTATAAGCGCTCTCATTTTTTCGAAGAGAAGGAATGAAACATCTGGAAAAAATAACAACATAACTCAACTCCTGTTACTCTTTCTAAACTATAGGATTTTACAATGGTACTACATAATTTCAACAATCAGACCTTACTCCTCTCCACTAATACCTGCCATTGTTCGTGATAATTAAATAAAATTGCTGTTTGTATTACGTCACGGTAAATTTTCTGGAAATAAAGACTCTAATGTTTACGAATAGAACCTTATCAAACCTAATAAAAAATGTTCATTACATAATTCTAAATTTGAATAGAAAAAATTCATCTTTTTTAATTTGGTTTAGCATTGGAATAAAATAGAGAAAAGAGGACGGGAGGAAAGCTAGCGCATAACAAGAAATCAAGTAAATGCTGAGGTTTTTCGTGTTTATTTTTCGGTGACGTGAATACAAACGATCAGTGTTCTAATTGGTACTACTAGACTTGTCTATATTAAGAGTTTGTATTGTCTTAAGAAATTTTTTCATAGATTTTTTTAAGTTCTTTTTTTTTTCTTTTTTTTTTTTTTTGGATAATGTTATATCGATGAGATGAGTACTTTATTAAATTATAGGGCATTACAAGGACATACTAACTAGAAAAAATCAGCGTCCTCACTGCAAGTATGAATTTCTATAGAGATAGCACTTGGATATTGGAGTTCTTAGAGGATGAAGTTGAAAAGAAAGGCAGGAATTCTGGTTCTTTGCAGAATATTGTATTGAGATGCTGTAAACAGTACAGAATACAAACGAAGCCCAATCATATATATGCTATTGTCTCCTCTTGTTGGAAGTACAAGCCATACTTGGAGAAGATCATGAAGAAGTCAGGGATATTACAAAATATCCCGAAGAAAAATGGTAAACCTGCTTATTCCCGGTTGACGTTGATGTTGTTGTGTCATGATCTTCTGTTATCCAAAAGTAAGAGGATACAGATGGGGAAACATCCTATCAAGGAATATGTGTTGAAGTTCCGTACTAGTTTAAAAGGTGAATTGGTCAAACTGAAGGTTAAGTTGAAGGTTACCGACTTTTCACAACTTGTAGATAGTGCGGAGTCTGGTGACGATTATACACCGGTAAGATGGGTTAGAATTAACCCTTTAAGAATACGTGATAATGATACCTCAATAGTGCTAAAAGAATTACTTAAAAAATTTCCGAACAAGGTCGATTCTTGGAAAAATATCATTCCTGGATCTATATATTTTGATGACTACATTCCGAACTTGTATGGGATCCATCCAAGTGATAAGATTACATCTAACGAACTTTACAAGCAGGGGAAAATCATTATCCAAGACCGAGCTTCTTGTTTTCCAGCGCATATTCTGAATCCAACCCAAAAAGATATAGTTATTGATGCCTGTTCTGCACCAGGTAATAAGACATCCCATGTGGCTGCTCATATCTATGGAGCAACCTCAGATAGCCGTAATGATAGTGTTCAGATTCATGCATTTGAAAAGGATCTAGAGAGGGCGAAAATATTACAAAAAATGATTAAAACTGCAGGATGTAGTCGCAATATTGATGTTAATGTCGGTGATTTTACGCAATTGGCTAAACCTGAAAAGTATAAGGACGTTACTGGGTTCATTTTAGACCCGAGTTGTTCAGGTAGTGGTATTTTCGGTAGAAAATCCGTTGATGCCCTAAACAGAAGGGGAGAGTCAAAAAATGAGGACATCCCTGACGAGGATGACAATACAGAAGAAATGAAGGATCAGCATTTAAAAGAAAGATTGAATAAATTGGCCTCTTTTCAATTCCAAATTGTGAAGCATGCCATGAGCTTCCCAACAGCTAAAAAGATAGTCTACAGTACTTGTTCGATCCACAGTGAGGAAAACGAAAAGGTTGTCATTGATCTATTACTGGACAAAAAAGTTAGAGAATGGGGATGGCGTGTAGCATCAAGGGATAAAGTCATTCCTACTTGGCCTAGGAGAGGTTTCATGGAAGAATTTAAAGAAGTTTTTACTGATAAAACAGATAATGAATGCCAAAAATTGGCCGATGGTTGCATAAGAGCTATTCCCAAGGAGGATGGTGGTATTGGTTTTTTTGCTGTTTGCTTTGAACGCTAATATCTATATAAAATATAAAAATATAGTATATGTAACTCTAATTATTTTTTTTCCTCACAAAATTATTTAGTATATTACGTCATTTTCGAAATTTTTTTATTTCTCACTTTTTTTTTTTTTTTTGGAGCGATGAGCTAAAGAAATGCTAGATCAGAATATATTTTATTTAAATTAACTTCAAGAAAATCAGTTACCACTTTGCTTATCATTCTTTATTAAGCTATAAACACAGGCTGTTGATTTACCCTTTTACTGGATGGTTTCTGGTAAAACTGAATGTAAAGGCTCTGAGTTTAGCCATTATGAAGATCATCCAGACAATAGCTTCCTTGTTATAGGTTTATCTGAGGATGAAGATTCAGGGGATGGTGGCGATGAATTAATTAATGATTCAAGCGATAGAGATTTAGATAATGATGATGTTGAAGATATGGCTTATTATGAGAAAGCGGTTCAGGATATTGCAAGAGGTGATGCATACACTTGCTTAATTTGTACTGTAGAAATGGATTACACTTGTAAAATGTACGCATGTGAAAAATGCTACAGAGTCTACGATTATGATTGTATCAGGGAGTGGGCTGTGAAATCAACCTCTAAGCGTGCGGATAGAGTTTGGAAATGCCCAAATTGTTTTTATACTAAGAAACAAATCCCAAAAGCTAACCGCGCGACCTGTTGGTGTGGGAAAACTGTTAACCCAGAGCCTAATGAACTAAATCCTAATTCCTGTGGTCAAACTTGTAATGCAAAAATATGCCCCCATGGGTGCTCAAAAATTTGCCATCTTGGTCCTCATCCAGATTGTACAAGAATGTTAACTATCGATTGCCATTGTGGCAAAAAACAAGAACTGATTACATGTTTCCAAAGAAGGCATTATAAGAAAGGTTACAGTTGTGACACTATTTGCGATAAGCTGCTTCCATGTGGAGTTCATAGATGCAAAAGGAAATGTCATTCTGATTTCTGTGGACGTTGTCCTGAAAAGATTAAAAGCGAAAATATCAAACACAAACTCTTGTGTTACTGTGGCGAGTCAGCAAAGAAAGAAATGAAGTGTAAAGATTTGCGGTTCCCTAAATCAGGCACTTATTCGAAAGATGCACAAGGGAATAAATGGGTTGGGCTATTTTCGTGTACAAAAATTAGAACTATAGCCTATAACTGTAACAAGCATACGTACCTAGAAAAATGTGTGGCACCACCATCCATTTCTGGAAAGCGAATTTGTGAATTCTCTCCTAAGGTGCTCAAAACTTGTCCCTGTGGGAAAAGTACTCTGGAAGAGCTATCTGAACCAAGAAAGGAATGTACAGATCCTATCCCATCCTGTGGTCAAGTCTGTGGTAAAATTCTAAAGTGTGGTAAACATAGATGCCCATTTGAATGTCATACGGGGGATTGTATGGTTCCCTGTACTATTATCGAAAAGGCTAAATGTGCATGTGAACAACGAACATTTTTAACTCCTTGCGGGTTTAAAAATCATCCAAATTGTAATATAAAATGCGAATCACTGATGTCATGTCGCAGGCATCGATGTGTAGAGAGATGTTGTCCAGGGCGAGTAAATGCTGAAAAGAGACGTAAGGCGACTTCCTTTGGTTCAAGAGATCTGGCAGATGAATCGTTAGTAGAAGCTGAACACATCTGTTTGAAGGAATGTAATTTAATGTTGGCATGTGGGATTCATAAGTGTATGAGAAAGTGTCACCCTGGTAAATGTCCACCTTGTATTGAGAGTGATTCAAACGATTTGGTATGCCCTTGTGGTAAGACTGTAATTGAAGCACCTGTCAGATGCGGTACGAAGTTGCCACCTTGTTTGCATCCATGTATTAAAGTTGTTAGGGGGGAGACAGCATGTGGTCATAAACCTATGCCACATGATTGCCATCCTCTAGATGTACCGTGCCCAGATTGTACAGAGACTGTTTATAAACCTTGTAAATGTGGAAAAGAAACTAGAGTAAGAACTGTCTGCTTCATGAAAGATATATCATGCGGGAAACTATGTGGTCTGGAGTTGCCTAAATGTCACCATAAATGTCAAAAGAAATGTCACTTACCAGGTGAATGTCAAACTACCTGCAAACAAATATGTAGAAGACCTAGAAACTATTGTAACCACACCTGTCCGAAGCCGTGTCATGGTTTCAGTGAATGTCCTGATTTACCGTGTACTGCATTGGTCAAAATTGAATGTCCTTGTGGGAGAATTGAGAAGGAAGTCGTTTGTGGAGCTAATTCTGAACATCCTTGTGCCAGCGAAACCACAAAGATACCATGCAATGAAGAATGTGCTATATTGAAAAGAACAATGCAGTTGAAGGAGGCGTTTGGGATTGTTGATCATCATGTTAATTCACACGATGAGGAAATAGACAGGTTAAAGGCCATTATTGATACTGCGGGTTCCTTTACTGAACTGGAACTGCCTTTCACAGAATCTGTAATTACGACATATATCCTGCATCAAGCTTGGTGTGCTGATATTGAGACTACATTGAACAAGCTAATAGACTCTGAAGAAAAATCGAGTTTACATTTCAAACCCATGAAACCACCTCAAAGATATTTTATAAGGGAGTTAGCGAAAGCGTATAATTTATACTCAGAGTCACAAGACAGAGACCCCAACCGTTCCGTTTTTGTCAAGAAACAACTGGATGGGAGCAGCTCCAAGCCCCCGATCACCATAACAGATGCGGTTCCGATCTATGAGTTATTCAAACAGTTACAAAGAGATAAAAAACAAGCTAGCTTTGAAGCGCACGCGACCACGAAGTTAATAAACATTACGCCGGATTTGACTCCGCACCAACCTTTGTCGTTGGCAAAGAATAACGGATTTCTGGTCAAAAACGTATCAGACTTCACCACAGTAGAGGATCTACAAAACCTGCTCAATAACTACATGAAGCCTACTCTAATCGTAAACCCTAGGTACGAACTGGACAAAGAGAGAAAAGAAGCTATCATATACCCAGAAAACTACAAAACGATATCGGTGAACGCTGAACATGATATGGAAACACTTGTAGGACATTTCGATGTGCTTCTAAAGGAAAGCCTCCTTGCAGATAGCATCGAGCTTTGCCGAGTAGACGATATACTAGACAACTAGTCCTTTCGCATTTGACCAAGCCATGGTTCTCGTTTCGTTGACTGGTTGTCGTTTATTCCAATAATAAATGTGACTGAGAGAGCATTAGCAAGAACGCACTTCATTCTATTTCCCCCACAGAAACCCTCGCACGTCCCACAAAAAATGTAAAATAAAATAACTCATAGCGTGCGGATGTTATGCAATGCAATGCAATGCATGAGAAGAGGAAAGTGTGGGATTCCCCTTAGAAACTGGCGTAGCAATGATTTGAGATCTTACCTTTTATTCATTTTTTCACTTTGATTTTTTGATTTTTGAATAAAAATTCTCGATGGCCTCGAGAGAGTGAAAAAAAAGTTTCGCTGAAAAATTTCGCAGACAAAATCTCATATTTCAGCATTTTAAGAATTAATGACAAGTGTAAATCATCCATTATTTTATATATATAATGGAAATGGCAGAGGGATGGTGATTACTTTTAATTTGAGCTTATATTTTTGGAACACACAATCTTTTATTGGTATGAAGTGAAGGAAAAAAAAAGAATTACACATGGAAGATATATTTGGGTTTGAAGGGCTGGTTGAGTGCAGGCCTGTGGAGCATTTTGGTAGTTCCGATTTGACCTTCGGTGGGTTACTAGAACCTGGGCTAAAAATTTATGAGGACGGTGGAGAGACAGGCTGCGGTGGTAAAGTTTGGATTGCTGGGGAGCTGCTCTGCGACTTCATTTTGGAAATGTCCTCCACTGGTGGTTTACTGAGCGAATGGGCCGCTGGCACGTCGCGGTTTCAGAATGTATTGGAATTGGGAAGCGGGACTGGTTTGGTCGGGCTTTGCGTTGGTCTCTTATCCAAGACCGTGTTTGACCGGCGTATCAACACGTATATTACCGATATTGACCAACTAATACCCTTGATGGAGAAAAATATCGATCTCAATGTGGTTGGAGCAGATGTACTCGCTAAGGAACTATGGTGGGGTGAGCCACTTCCAGTTGAATTTGAACCTTCAAGAAATCCGGGGTCGTCGTCCCAAAATATTGATTTGGTTTTGGCAGCAGATTGTGTCTACTTAGAGAAAACGTTCCCGCTGTTGGAAAAGACTTTGATGAATTTGACCGAGGGCGATAATCCGCCCATGATTTTGATGAGCTATAGGAAAAGAAGAAAAGCCGATAAACACTTCTTTCAAAAGATCAAAAAGAATTTTGATGTTGTTCCTGTTCGCGATTTTGGGAAATACGAAATCTACTTAAAGCAGCGTACACATTTATTCCAATTAATACGTCACACCGTATAAAATCGGTCTTTTATTTTTTTTTCTTTCTTTCTTTCTTTCCTCCCTACAAGGCCCATGGCTCCATGCAGTGGACTTCCGTATGAATAATTTGATGGCATTTTGTTTTGTTTGTTTGTTTTCATTCTATTAGTTCCCTTACTCCTTACCTTTCACCTGAACCATGAATTTATTTTTTTTTTTTTCCCATATTATGTGACGCCAATCCGAACCCATAAATATAGACCTTTCCTCTGATCTTAAAATTAATGAAATATATATAATTGATATGATTAAATGCTATTTATTAAATTCACAAGTGCATTTGAAGCACTAGGTCTATTGTCACTTCATCGCATATTGATCATTAACAGGAGCCGGGTAATACTCCTGCTTGACCAAAAATGAAAATAAAATAATGAGACAAATAGTGAAATATAGAAACTAAGAATCCTCCAGGCGTTGAATACATAAAGAACGATCTATTTGCTTCGACCCATACTACTTTTTCTTTAAAATACCAATATCAGAACGTTGACTATACACCTACAGTAGTTTCAATTTTTTTTTTCTTCCATTTGATCAATTAAAGAAAAGGAAAGGATAAAGGTATTAAATAAGGGAAGAGATGTCTGCGCTATTCAATTTCGCCTCTTTACTACAAGTTTTATTGCTGCTGATATGCTCATGCACATACATTCACACACAATGGCCATCTCTGCTGGATAGATATAAAGACCATGATATTATGGGCATGTTTTGGAAAATGGCACGCATCGGTGAAAGAGCCAGCCCATATGTCAGTATCGCTTGTATCATGATGGCGATAAACCAATTCAACAGCTAAGTAAGAAGTTTAGATACAGTATAGTAGTTTTCTATAAAGTCAAGATTGTTTTTTCACGTTTTTTCATGTTTCTACAACAAATTTAATTTGAGTATTGTCAGTAAATAATAAGCAAGTCTCTTCCATGCTATTCTATCTATTTTGTATAGCTCAGAGCTTGACTCTATGTTGCATTAGTGTTTCATCATTTCAAATTAAAATTTGTATATTTTACGACAACTTATTTCTATCTTCTCAACTGAGATAAAAACAAATATAAGTGGTGTATTTTTTTATTTTTAACGGTTGGGGGTCAGTTTGGCATATTCGACTATGCAAAAAATTCTAGCTATGAATAACAACATAGCTAAATTCAAACTGTTGAAAAATTAATAAAAATGAATCCATTGGTCGAGAGAGTAAGCTCCATTGGGTTACGGTTATCCAGAATACTAAAATTCTGCAAAACCGCAATCGTCATAACTATGGTTTGAAACCCATTTCTGGGGCCTCAGTACCGAAAAGATACGACTGGGAGTTTATTAAACAGCCCAGGACTGTGGGAAAGAGCTAGCTTTCCAATGAGTTGATTTAAACATTTTAAATAAATTTTTAAATCTCATTACGTTTTCCGCATACGACCAGGTGGGAGACTTTCGACCCGAAGCAGATATGAAGGTTAATTAAAAAAAAATTTAAAAAACCCTCCTTAAATGTAAGCTTCGATGACAGACGATTCTTCGACCATGGATTGGGAGAATAAGAATAAAATTAATAAACAATATAAGCAACAACAGTCTAACACAAGTGAAAGGAATGAAAATATATTTTGACCTAAGTTGTATTTATATAGCGCTGTTCGAGATGAAAAAAAAAATTTTTTTTCTGCAAAATCAAATGACCTATTCCGTATCATGTGACTATTAGGGTTTTATTTTCTTGAAGCCCTTGTTTCTTGTGATTAGGGTATTTTGAGCCCTATTAAACACATTTCATCAAAACTCTTTCAACTCTATCCGATGGCACCACGTATATATAGCTGGTGAAATCGTTAAATATATATATAATTGCCCAATGGATCTTTAGTTTGGATACTGATTACTTCATTTATTCATTCGAGCATAGCTGCTAGGTTTTTTTTCCTTTTTATTTTTGTGAAGGGTGTTTATTAGTTTTTTGAAAGAGATAATTGAATCACTAAGATCTTTACCATGTCCGGGAGCTACTGGACCTCTATGCAGAGGCAAAAATGGCAACATACGAAGGCAAGTCTTGCGAGAGACAGACAGAAACTGTGGATGATGGAGTGTCGGTTGTTTCCGCAGGGCCTGAATATTATGGTTGACTCAAAACCGAATTCCGCAGATGGCAACAATACCAGCAATGGGAACGGGAGCAGGCCTCACCTTGTCGCAACTACTAAAAATATACCAATTACACATAGGGATTTGCATTATGATAAGGACTATAACTTGCGGATATATTGTTATTTTCTAATCATGAAACTCGGTAGAAGGCTCAATATAAGGCAATATGCTCTGGCAACGGCCCACATATACCTGTCGAGGTTTCTTCTCAGAGCCTCAGTTCGGGAGGTTAATCTATATTTGCTAGTGACAACTTGTGTCTACCTAGCGTGCAAGGTTGAGGAGTGTCCACAGTATATAAGAACATTGGTTAGCGAGGCCAGGTCATTATGGCCCGAATTTATACCACCCGATCCAACTAAAGTAACAGAATTTGAATTTTATCTGATTGAAGAATTACAGAGCTATTTAATAGTACATCATCCTTATAAGTCCATGGAACAGATAGTAGAGGCTTTGAAAGATGCCCCATACAGACTGACCTTAAGTTCGGATGACCTGCAAAATTGTTGGTCCCTCATAAATGATAGTTATATTAACGATGTACATTTGACTTATGCGCCACATATAGTCGCAATTGCGTGTCTATTCATTACAGTTTCCATCCAAGGATCCAACACTAAAGACATTTCCATGGCTTCTGCTATGTCTGATACCCTTGAATCTGGTTCAGAGTTAACCACCCAGCAAGACACTTTCTTCAGATTTCTTGCCGAATCACATATTGATCTAGAGGAAGTTATGGACACGATTCAGCAGCAGATAATTTTATATGATCATTGGGATCGTTACCACGAGCCATGGATAAAATATTTACTGCATACATTATATTTACGTTCTGTTTCTTCATAATAAAGTGGTGTTTTATATTTATAGATAATGCATTTCCTGGATATTTTATATTACTTGTTGATAGATTTTTTTGATAATTCAAAATATATATATATATATATATATATAACGATTTAGAGGAATATTATTTGAGAAATTATATTATCGATATTTGTCATAATGTACTTATATATATAAAAAAAAAAATGGAATAATATTATTAATTTTGATGCAGCAATGTACATCATTGGGTGAAGGTTATAGAGTTTTTTGAACATGAAGAGATATTTTTTCTAAAAGAAATGAAAATTTGATTCTTCAGGTAAAATCATAAGAATGACATTCCCAAACCAAATTGGAAGCCTTTTCTAATAGAATCGTCCGTCGAGGCTGTGACTGGTAATGAGAAGTTCAATTCAAATCGAGCAACTGGGTGTCGTAAAATAATACCCATACCAACAGAGGTTGAGTGCTCCTTACATAAAGCGTTCAGTATTTCTATAGTACTTTGGTTTTGATGATTAATTAACTTCCCACCATTCAAAAACCAATGTAATCTAAAATGAGAATCAGAAATTTTTTTGAATGGGAGTCTCGAGAAAATACTAACACCATAGCTCAAAAATGCGTCACCACCGACAGCATCACGCAGGTCTTTAGGACCAACACCAAAAGTTTGAAAGCTTCTAATATCATTGGGACCACCATTCATGAATTTATCGTTAATGTGTAGCGTTTTTTCTCTAGGATGGAAGTTACCAACATAACCACCTTTCAATGTAGTCGATAATGTTATGAAATCATTCCAAAACCAGCTTGCAACTTTGTTTAGCTCAAATTGACTTTTCCAGTATTTGCCAAGTGCAATTTCAGTATTTAACTTCAACAAGTTACCTTTATTAGGAGCCATTAAACTGTCTCTATTATCAACGGCGATTGCATGACCAACTGAAGTTTTGAAGTCAGTTCCGGCCTGGTAAAGAAGAGTATCAGAAGCAGTATCAGATAGCACTTTGGTTGTTCTAGTTACTGCTTCGTAGAACCATTCCTGATTGATTCTTTGCTTGTTGGTACCAAGTTCACTTTTAACGCTCATTCTTCCACCATTGAAACGTAGTTCCAACGGACACAAATCTCCTAAATTTCTAGAATTCTTGTAAATATTCATATCAACTACATGGAAGGGATTGATTGGTTTGACAAAAGAAGCCAGCACGGAAGAGTTCTTTGCGGTACCTTTCAAAACATCAAGCTTTAAGGATTCACCATTTCCGAATATATTCCTCACTTGGAACTCCAAGTAGCCTTCACCTTCATTGTTACCGACATTAGTACCAGTTTTGGCGATTAATTTTTTGACTGGTAAAATATTTAACTGTGAAACCACATCAATGATGGGTATAGGGTTATCACTAGTAGGGTATTCTAACTGCGAATTAGTACTAAAATTTTGGTAAACATCCTGGGCCAAACCATGTTGAACCAACTTCGAACTCAATAGGTCTGCATTGCTAACTAATTGTTTCAAGGTTGTGGAATGAAGAATAGTGTCATCAAGGTATCTCTGTAAGGTTGGGTTTTTGATAGTTTCTGTACCGTTGGTGAGCACACCCACAACATTAATTGGAGTATCTAGGTTCTTATTAAGTAAATTATTTTGGAAGTTCTGAAATTTAAGTAACTCTTGTTGTAGATCTTCTGAGGTCTCCTCCATGGTTGAACACAATATTCCCCGTATTTTGTCCACTAAAGATCTCTAAGCAAGCTTATGAATATTGTTCTAAAAAAAATATTACTTGGGAAAATAGAGGCTTAATGTGATTAGCTCTCCAGGTGAACTCCTTTTTTCATCTAACCTTACTTATTAAGAATGGCTTACATTTATATCATATCTAATATAATATGTGATGAGTTAATATTTTTTTTCAAGGAAGAGCACTCGCTCAAAAGAAAATAATTCAAATTTTGTTATCTGGACTGCGAAATAATATTAAAAAGCATGATCATAAGTGACAATTTTTGCTCGCAATCAACTTAATATAGATGAAAGATAGATGTGAGCTTCTGAACTGAAATTTAATGGGAAATAATGGGAAAGACATTGTGGAATAATGTAAAGCAGTGAGAAAAAAAAATAAATAAAATAATGGAAAAAATATTCATTGTTCATAATGAAACAGATGATAATTATTATTAACAAACCCGTCCATGATTTGAAAGCGGATATTAAAAAGTAATACATAGTCGAACTGAAAGAGATTAGTGAAAATAATAAGATACAAAGACCCGAAATAATTTATGATTGGTAAAAAGTTTATTGGAAAGATATACCCTTTTCAGTGATGCCTACAATATTTGACTCGTCTATATGTGGTAGATTTCGTTCTCTTGCTGTTTCTTCGTATAGAGGAGTAATACATTTCCTGCCATTACCTGTCTTGAAATGACGTCCTAAGGCATCACTTCTTGCAAATTTCTTACCACAGCCCCAAGCAGTGCCATTCTTGAGTTTCCCTCCACAAACATAGCGCTTTTTACCCGTATGTAAATCTTCATGTCTCTTCTTATCATGCTGTCGGGCAAATGCTTTGCCACATATTGTACATTGATAAGGTTTTTCATTAGTGTGAGTCCTTAAATGCGACTTCAGATTATACGGTCTAGAAAATACCTTTCCGCAAACCTCACAAACGTAGTCTGTTTTTTCCCTGCTTTCAGTCTCAGAGTTGTTATCTTCCACTATCAGCTCTTCATTGCCTATAAATGAGGACCTCCTGGAGTTATTATTCGAACCATTGTTCGAAGACGGCGACTTCGGAAGCAAATCCGCCATTTCAAGTAATTTATCTCTATTTGTGCTTAAAGTCCGAGCCTTTTCTTCCGGAGTCAGGCTTCTGAAGCTAGACCTTGATGATCGGCGGGAGCTATTTTGCGATGTTCGTCTTTGTCGCATTTTATGCTTTCTTCCGAGAAGCATTTCCTCATGTGTTAATTCCGCATCATCTGATGGATGTAAGAGTGAAATGCCAAGAGAGTTATTTGCACTCGATTCTGCGAAATCTGGTGTGCGACCAAATGATATCGTATTATCCACGCTACCATTGACATTTTGATCAAAGTCAACAGCGTAGTCGTCATTATCGTCATTATCGTTACATTCTTCTATGGATATAATTGGTGTTGTCGGCAGTTGGTTTGATATTGATGGAGAGGGTACAACGATACTATCAACATTTTCTGTTTTTAGATGTGAATCATTATTGTCATTGTCATTGAAATTTAATTTGAATTCCTCAGGGGTCTCGGTTTTTGTAAAATCGAAACCAAGCTCAAAAGGGTTGTTCCCTATTAATTGCTCTATTTGATCGAATTCGGTGATATGTTTGTAGCCATTTGAATCTGTCGGAAGTAAGAAATTAGAACTACTGGAAAATATACTTGCGGCATCGTCGTTATCATCATTCTGTGCACGCTCCCCGAGATACATCATCGGAGGAGTCAATCCTGGGGATACAGTCATATCCTGTGGGTGCATGAAAGGTGTATTAAAGTTTGATGAATTAACGGAGGTGTTACCATCTGAAGAGGCGATACCAACGCTCAAATTTCTTGTAGGAGCCAGTTTTTCTGTGCTTGTATCTCTTAAACCTTTGTCAAAGGTGTCAAGATAGGCATCTCTTAAACGGTTTGATGAAGAGGAGTTGATATCTTGTAAATTTATATAACTTCCATTATCATTCTTGTCGTTTACTTTTTCATGGTCGCTGTATCTACCGTTATCATCGAAACACTCTATTCTCAAAGTTGGTGTAGTAATTTGATTGTTGTCTCCATTCTCAATATTGGCATCACCAGTGCCATCGATGTCTCCGTTCTTGCTGTCTTCCTCCTCGTTTGGAATTCCCATGTTTAACATATCTGAGCCATCAAATGCATCCGTGTTAATTGTATTGGAGCTGAAAAGGTTTCCGGTCCCTGACTTGCTGGATAAGTCACTGGAATGTGAAAAGCGAGACTCAGAGTTCCCAAGCACAGTTTGGACCATATCGGCATCCGGTAAAGCTTCAAATGTGGGCATAACTACCTCCTCCAGTGAACCAGTACTGTTGTTATTATCGATTCTGTTACTGCTATTATCGTTGTTGCCGTTATTACTCTGCAAATAATCCTGCAGGTTGGCAGCTTGGTCCAAATACTGCTCCAAAAACATACTATCCAAATCAGGCTTCAGTTGCAGCCCAAGCTTCTGTTGTTTATCCTGGTTGTTCCTGTCCATATTTAATTTTCCCTAAATTTTTTATTAACCAAGAATCTTTTCCCAAAAGAAGAAAAGCAAAAAATGGAACTTCTGCTACTTTATTTATACCGTCGATATTTCTGCCCTTTGATCTGTAACTCTTTGGTTGTATAGCTTTGGCCTGCTCGTAACACTCTTAACTAGTGTACTACGTTAACAACGGCCAAGCAACAACTCTTCCCTCTTGCTTCTACTTTTCTATATTATTTTGATTATTTTTTTTTTTTCCTTCCTGCCAAAAGTACAAACAGTTCTCTGTTTAATGTGTGTGGAACTCCTTTGACGAAGCTTTCTTTCTTTTTAATTTTTTTTTTTTTCTGTCGTTGTATTTTTTTTTTTTTATTATTGAAAAGCTTCTGCTCTGCGGACCGTCTTCACTTACACTTTCCTTAATCTGGTATTTCTAGAGAAGCCCTGAGTTCAATATATCGGCGAAGACCTTGGGGAGGGAATGAAAGATTATATGTGAAGAAAAACAAACTTTTAGTTCATAAGCCCACAAACCTTTCTCTATTCAGCTTTCATGCTAGAGCACAAAGCTCTTGTAAATCAGCCTACTTTTTTTTTTTTTCGTTATCCTTCAGTTCAGGTAGTGAACAAAAGGAAAAAAAATTTCTTTTTTCCTTTTTTCGAGATGAGGTTTCTTCCTAGGGCTATTTCTGGAGTTACCTAAGCCCATCATGTTTACCTTTATAACAAGTTCTAGCACACTAGCTGTGTCTCTCAATGGTACAGTACGTCAACGTCTAAGCATATATGCCAGATATCTGGTGCAAACGTTTTTATTCTCTCGAGGTGGGTTGCTGAGTAGCGGAAGCTGGGGTTCATAATGGCCAGTGACTGTACGGTCTTTTGACTGAATTCGTCTAGTTTATCGATATGTATGTTTTCGTGAATGTGCAATGTTGTCCTGTCCCAATTAGGAATGAGGGTCCTTTGGAACATACAGCACTGCAGTGCAAGAGCCCAACTTGGCCTGCTCGTAGGCAATAAACCCAAATTGATATGTCTGATCTTTAGTGTTGGGAATGTTCCCAGCTCCACCGCTGGTTTACTGGCGTAGTCCTGCAGTCTTGTCACGCAGCTCTCATTGCTCTCGTTGTAAATGTGGCACCTATTTTTAGCAACTTTATTAGCCTCGATACCTCGGCGGAGCCCCTCTGTACTCCAAGGGTTCAACTCGAAAGCAAAAACTTGGCGGGCACCTCGTTTCAGATAGCTGAGCGTGAAATAACCGATACCACTATACATGTCTATAACATCATTGCCCTCAATGTCGGGATAGACGTCCAAGATTCTTTTCTTTTCTTTGATATTACCTCTGCTGAACATCGTGAACATAGGCGCCCAAAATTGTTCAATTCCATTTTGTGTCACGTGACACCAAAGCGCATCATCAAAGTCCCTGGTGGTGGGAGTGTCCCAAAGCTGGTCGTTGACCATCGCTGGCGATACATTATTAAATTTTTCCCCATATAACGGTACGATGTTGAACGGTCTCCTCATGATGTCCGACTCTATTATCGGCATGTTTGTAGCCGCATGCGTGATATTTTGAGATCTGAACAACGTGTGGAACATTTCTTCAAAATATTCTTTTTTCATATCAGCAAGAAGGTATTTGGCCCACACTCCATGTAGAAAAGACCTTTCCTTTGAATAATTGAACAATATCAATGGCGGAAATAACGAATACTTCTGCGGTAAGTGCTGTAATAGTACCAATGTCTCCTCCGCACCGGCCCCATGTCTTCGTAGGAAGCCCGCCGTGAAGTCGGTAATGGTTTTATCTTCCTTGGTCAGATTACTGTCATTAATCCTATGTTTGTGTTCCAAAAATGGTGCTAATCTCGGATCAGTCAAACTTTGAAGATTGGTACGGATCACTTTATACTTATCCTCGTTGTAGATCGGCTTCACAAAAAGACCATTCTGCTCTAATTCGGTTTTTACTAATTTAACCTTATTGTTATCATCAATTAATATTTCAACAACCATTTATGCTGGCATATGGGGGCCTATTAATTGCAATTAGAGTAGTAATTGGGTTTCATTTTTATGAATCCTTTTTTGACTTTTTTTTATTTTATTTTATTTTTTTTTTGGCCTGCGCGATGAGCTTAAAATTTTTTAGAAAATAAAGTGAGTTGATATTTACACAGTCAAATGTAGTACTCTTCTATTGATCGAATCAATTAACTATTTTTACTGGGTCCCTCAACCGGAATAATTCCGTGTATTAGGTATAGTATCTTTTTAGAAAAGGTGAAATAATTTTTTTAGTTGTTCATTTTCAACAGTCCATTGTAAGGTGGTAAACGAAGGTGTCTGAATCACTCTCGGCTGTTTTATAATCAAATAGACGTTATATCATAGACTGGAATAAATATTATTACATTTTAAGAAAAATAAAAAAAATGAGGATACGAATCAGGAGGAAAGTTGTGGATGCCTTTGAAAATTTGATAGATATACTGTTCTCAACATTTAGTTTATACCTTTATGTGACGCTTATAATTGGTGGTTTATTCATATATTTGACCTTACCTGGGCGCAGTGATGTGAAATATTATTCCCAGATGGATCTAGGCACTGATAGGGATTCGCCCTTCTATTATGGATGTGTCAACACCCAAAACTATTTAAAGCATTCGGAGTACGAAAAGATGAACGCGACATTTGTCATGTTGACACGTAACGAGGAACTGAAGGATGTGGTGGCGTCTCTCAAAAGCATAGAAGAGCATTTTAATCAGTGGTTTAACTACCCATATGTATTTTTAAATGATAAGCCTTTCACAGATGATTTTAAAGCTGAGGTTTCCAGACTCACAAATTCAAAAATTGAATTTGGTACATTAAATCAAGCCCTATGGGAATTCCCGGAGCATGTACGAAACTCATCGATATTTAAGAATGCCATAGAAGATCAGGGGGATAGGGGAATTCTTTACGGTAACATGGAATCCTATCACAAAATGTGCAGATTTTATTCAGGGTTGTTTTATAAACATCCACTGATGCAAAAATATGAATGGTATTGGAGGTTGGAACCTGACGTCCAATTTTTCTGTGATTTAAGTTATGATCCATTCCTAGAGATGCATAGAAATAACAAGAAATACGCATTCACAATTGTGATTCCAGAAATTTATTGGACCGTTCCAAATCTATTCAGGTACACCAAAGCATTCATTAGGAAAAATAATATCAAGGTTGGATCACTGTGGAAAATGTTTACTACAAATTATAATATTTTAAAGACGGACAAAGATAGAAGCAAGTTCTCGAAGTATGAAAATAAGGTAAGAGATGATGTACACCAATGGGTTAAATTTGAGGACGATGTGGATCCCAAGTTGTCAGAGAAAGTCGCAATAGATCATTTTCTCGAAAGTGAAGATGAGGAAGATGAAATAGGATTGATGTTCTTGGTTAACAGAGCAAAAGCGAAGCCACCTGTTATAGAAGATGAATTTGAAGGAGAGGAATATAATTTGTGTCATTTTTGGTCCAATTTTGAAATTGCAAGGCTTGATGTATTTGATAATGAAATTTATAACAATTATTTTGAGTTTCTCGAGAGCACAGGTGGCTTCTGGAAAGAGAGATGGGGCGATGCGCCAGTCCATACAATTGGACTCGGTCTTACGTTGGATGTTGATGATATTCACTATTTCAGAGATATTGGATATATGCACTCCATTTTGAGACATTGTCCTAAGAATGCCCCAGATATGGAAGAGTTCCCATATCAAGAGATGGATTCAAAACACAAGAGGGGGTTTTGGACTAAATACGATAAGCCTCAAGATAATGGATGCGGTTGTAGATGTAAATGTCCAAGTAAAGTGGTAGAGGTAGAGGACACAATTACATTCTGCTTTGAGAAATGGATGGATCTTACACACGCCGAGAAGGGCAAAGAAGAATTACAAAGGATCTTTAATATGGAGGAAAGGGAATCTCAGGTGAAGAAGGACTTCTTGGGGCAATTGGAGTCATGATCTTCCTTATTCTAATTCATCGCGTTTTAAGAGCATTACCTCTATCATAAAGTACATTTTTTGACAAGTATGTACGTATGGTTAGTATACAATTATTGTTACAACATTTGCATTCTAATGATCATTGACTTAACACTCCATCGACATATACGTAATAATTTGTAATATATATAAAAAGAGTATTAGAGGAAGTGTAAACAGTTTTTCATGACATTTATTCGTAACTACTTTAACCGGTATAAAGTATAAATGAAATGCTATAGAGATAACATAGGAAACTTCGAGAGTAAAGAATCCCATGATTCTCTTTTTCTGTTGTTGTTGTTGTTTTTTTCTCCTTTCAATTTCTCCCACTTCGTTCTCTATATTTTACCAAGAAGGTAACCAATTGTTATTTGTAGCAAGATGTTTTATTTTGCTATCATCATACATTTCAATAAATTGTTGATCGAGTGCTCTCGCCTTCGGAAAAGCAAACCTTCTATACTCATCGAAGATCATTGTCAAAGACCAACTTTGTAACTTCCTGATACAACCGACAAGGCAGCCAGTTCTGTGTTTTCCACGATTACAATGTATTAGAATTGGTTGATTCTGTGGGTTCAATACTATCTCTAATGCTTTTGTGAGTAAATCAGACGGTATATTGACGAACGGCTCTTTGTTACCGCTCATCCCTACCTGAAATAACTTGATCTTAGCCGTTTCGAAGAAATCCAGGTTCTCCTGCGGATAGTCTTCGGGGATTAGCACCAGTACCGACTTCAATTGAAGTCTCTTTTGCAAGAAAATGAAATTCTCTGGTCTTGGGAAACTACTCCTATATATCTGACCGACCACATGACTGAAATTCTCAGGAGGCGTCACCTCCATAGCCGCACTGGTCGCAAGTACAGCACTGGTCTTTTGCTTATGTTCCTCGATATCAAACCTGTCATCTTTGTCTTCATCGTGATGGTCACTAGAGTCTCCATGGAGGTGCGAGTCCTCGACAGCAACTTGTCCATGGAACTGTTTCAGCACTTTCTCAAATTCATATCGCAGCAATGAATCCTCATCCACAAAGTTGCGGACATTTCTGAGTTTGCCTTTATCGGTCAAAAGATCTTCCTGCTGGTTCAGTATCCGAATTATTTCAGACTCATTCTTTATCAGGTCATCTATCTTCAAATTACTGGCCGAGCTAGACTCACGACGCATGGGACTAGACCCACGACCCCCAGCACCCATTCTCCTTTTTTTGCTTTCTTCAAAAACTTTTTATCCTTTTCTGTCTTTGTAATCAAAACTCAAAAACCAAAACTCAAAAATAGAGTGTGTCTTAATAGTCATATTTCCTTTAAAATTACAGAACATTAAGATAATTAGGAAAGCGAAGCCACATGGTCACGGGCAACTTCAGAAGTCAAAAAGAAGAGACCTCTCCGTGGTTTATTACTTTCTTTTTATTTATTATAGATTTTCTATAAAACCCAATTTAACAACTACACCTGTTAAGATCAAATATGGTCTCTTGGCCCAGTTGGTTAAGGCACCGTGCTAATAACGCGGGGATCAGCGGTTCGATCCCGCTAGAGACCACATTTTTTTTCTGTTTTATAATTTTTTTGGTTCAAGTCGTCGTACAAGAAAAAAAACCGAAATTCGCCGAAATTTCAAGGGACAACGCCAATCAATATGCATATGAATGTATATAAATAGATTATACATATACCCATATTTAAGGAGAATTAAAAGGACGTTTGTTGATTGATTTAGTATACCAATAAGGGAGATACTAGGGAAAACAAGAGGCGGAAAAGTTGTATATATTTATTATTTGGATATGGCTCCACCTGTTTATAGTAATGGGAGACCTCCTATCCATACATCTATTACTGAAATTTCACGTGCTATAGATCGTAGTATCAATGAGAATGCGTTTCCCGTCGCACATACCACTGAGGAGGACAAGTTTTTCTGTAATAACCCTCGTCCACCGTATATGGACGAGTTGGTTCGTGATACCAGCGAATTTATTGAGTACCAACTTGGCCACGGTAGGGATAAGATTGTGCTAGTTACTTCTGGGGGCACCACTGTTCCACTGGAGAATAATACGGTGCGGTTTATTGATAATTTCTCGGCGGGGACCCGTGGTGCTGCGAGTGCAGAACAGTTTTTGAAGAACGGGTACAGCGTCATATTTCTGCACAGAGAGTTTTCTTTGACACCTTATAACAGGAAATTCACACATAATATGAAAAACTCGTTTTTGGATTTTATAGACCGGGACGGGAAGGTGAAGCCCGAATTTAGAGAGAGCATTCTGGAAAACAAGTATCTGTACGATAAATACGTGGTGGACGATAAGAAGCTACTCTTATTGCCATTCACCACTGTGAACCAGTACCTTTGGTCGTTAAAGAGTCTAGCAAAGCTACTGGATTCTAAAGGAAGTCTTTTCTACCTGGCTGCCGCCGTTAGTGACTTCTTTATACCATACTCCCGAATGCCCCAACATAAGATACAATCAAGAGATTACAAACTTGATAATGGTTCATCATCGACTTCCGAACATAAATCGGAGAACGAAACGACGACAACAACCGCGGATGGGAAACTGATAGTCAACCTAGACCCCGTACCCAAATTTTTGCGCAGATTGGTCGAATCCTGGGCCTCCCAAGCTATGATTGTTTCTTTTAAACTGGAGACAGACGAGTCTATCCTGATCCAGAAAGCCGTGACTGCGTTAGATCGTTATAACCATCAACTAGTAATAGGTAACCTATTACAGACTAGAAACAAGGAAGTCGTTTTCGTTTCTCCTCAAAACAGAGATGGTGACTGGGTCCGACTACACAATAACGAACAAACAATAGAAGAACTAATTGTTCCAGAGGTCATAAAACGTCATAACAACTGGATCAGCACACAGAAATAAGCTGTAGGTGTGTAGTATTCAAGCGCTGTTGCTTTTTTTTATGTAATGCGTAGCGTCCTTATATAGTTTCCTAATATTTATTTGCAGTTGCGTCTGCAGTTCCGCTTTCTCACCAATAACAAATTAATATTTCATAATTAATCATGTTATCTCCCTCATTTTGAATATATGAAAAAAAAAAAAAACTAAAAAAAAATTAAATAAATAAAGGCAACGAAATAACTAGAAGTAAAATAAAATTAAAAGTTTGGCAGGAAACTCTGATATTGGACCAACAAGTTTTAGCTAGTCCTTTTAACGATAAATTTCCAGGAGCTACTTACTACTTACTCATCTAATACACAATTGATAATATCAACATCATAAGAAATGGATGAAGTGGCATCAATACCAGTACCTAATAAGGATATACCAAGGAAAGATAAGCGTCGGCTTAATCTGGAGAATAAAGTGAGTAAGATTCACCATGGGTTTGTTATGGAGAGGGATTCTTATTATAGGGATAGACTCACCTCTCTACAAACAGACTTGACTTCGCTACACCAAGGCAATAATGAACTCTTTCTGAGGAAACTGAGGGATCTCGAAGAAATGCGAGACCTTGAGCTCGTGAGACTGCGGTTATATGAGGAGTATAGGGTACATAGATCTGGAATTGAGTTTCAGGAAGATATTGAGATAACTAAGGAGGATCATGAGAGGTTGGTCAAGATTTGTAAGGAGAGGCTACATCAGAATATCGAGATGAAAATCAAAAGGCTTCAAGAGGAGCGGTTACTGATGGATGTTGCAAATATACACACTTATTCTATGGATTATGATAGGCCACATTACCAAAAGAACACAAGGAGTCAAACCGTTAGTGGTTGGGAATCCTCTTCGAATGACTTTGGTAAGGAAATAGCTAATGAGAGTGCCACGGACACTGGTTTGTCGGGGCTCGGAAGCGAAAGGCGATCGTTGAGAAGAAGGGTAGTACTTGGTAGAGAGGGATCCGGAGCCCCCGACGGTACAAATGGTGGAAATGCTACAGCCGGCTATACAAGCGGTGGCCTGAATGGTGATAGCTATAATTACGGTAAGAGTTATAATACGGAGGAATCAGATGGCGGAAGATATACCAATGGGTATGGCTCAGCATCTGCAAGAGGAGGTAAGAATAGTCAAAATAATGGCGGTTATAAAACCGACCTGAATTCAGATACTGAATTTCTCCAGAGTATAGGGGATGGTGCTGAATTGTATAACCTATTATTTGGAGATAAGAACGGTGGAAAGAAGGATAGGAGTGGCAAGTCGGATAAGAAGAAACCAAGGGGTGCGCAGCGTTATAGTATGAAAGTGGCGCCGCCATTGCAATCATTGAAAATGGAGGAAGTCACAGAAGATATTGCCCTGATTCGGGATTTAACAGGTCAGGCTCCGGCACCGTTCAGAGTGGACAAGAGCTAACATATTAATGAAGGAAAATAGTTAAAAAAAATGTTTTTATAAATAAATATTTTCTAAGCTCATTCATGACAATTAAATTTTGGCTATTTTGTCAAAAAAATGATGTTGTATTAATAATTTAAGATCCTTATATATAAAATTTCTAGTCGACTGTTTGTCTTTTTCTGATTGAAATCTTAATTATTTTTTGTTTTCAATTATTAAATATTGAATTTATTTAAAAATTTTGTCCTTGTAGAGGCACAAGAAAGAGGACAGTAGGTAAATGAAAAAAGCTTGAATTTACAACTTCTTGACCTTTTGCTTGGTAATATAGTACGTTCGGATTTTCGGAATATTTTCGTTTTTGGTTTCAATCAGTTTAACCACCGAAACCATACAAAGTTCTACCTTGTCTCTTCAATGCGTAGACAACATCCAAAGAGGTAACGGTCTTCCTCTTGGCGTGTTCAGTGTAAGTAACGGCGTCTCTGATGACAGACTCCAAGAAAGTCTTAAGAACGGCTCTGACTTCTTCGTAGATCAAACCGGAAATACGCTTAACACCACCTCTTCTGGCCAATCTTCTAATAGCTGGCTTTGTTATACCTTGGATGTTGTCTCTTAGAATCTTTCTGTGACGCTTGGCACCACCTTTACCCAAACCTTTACCACCTTTACCTCTACCAGACATATTGCTATTTGTAAATATATATATATATATACTTTTTGCTTGGTTGTTATTTAGGAAGAAATAGGCCAAGACCAATTGAAGTTATGAATAATTTCTAGCTCGCATATCTATATATATATGGAATTTTATGTATATTTTGTTTATTTAGTTATTTTATGTGCGACGCGAATTATCTTAACTTTTCTATTTCCATTGTACGTACTTTTGGGTGGAAATATAAGTTAAAACGCGAAAAAAAACTAAAAATGTTAAAATCGTGAACATTTCAACATTTAGTATTGTGTGAATGAAGAAACACGGTATGCATTATTGGAACACGTAGTATTATAGACACGGTACCAACCACACCTCTCTCGTCGTGTTTATTTTTTATTTTGTTGTAGTTATAATAGTTTTTATATATAAAAAGACGTGTTTACTTCTGTAATTCCCTTTTCACTTTTCTTTGCTAGTGGCCTATAAAGTACAGAAACACATATAAAAATACAATAATGGCTAGAACAAAGCAAACTGCTAGAAAATCCACTGGTGGTAAGGCCCCAAGAAAGCAACTGGCTTCCAAGGCCGCCAGAAAGTCTGCACCATCCACCGGTGGTGTCAAGAAGCCTCACAGATATAAGCCTGGTACTGTTGCGCTAAGAGAGATCAGAAGATTCCAAAAGTCTACCGAACTTTTGATCAGAAAGTTGCCTTTCCAAAGACTGGTCAGGGAAATTGCCCAGGATTTCAAGACCGACTTGAGATTCCAATCCTCTGCTATCGGTGCTCTACAAGAATCCGTCGAAGCTTATTTGGTCTCCTTGTTTGAAGACACCAACTTGGCCGCTATCCACGCCAAACGTGTTACAATCCAGAAGAAGGACATCAAGTTGGCTAGAAGATTGAGAGGTGAAAGATCATGAGTCTTCTCTCAAAATGCGATAAAATCGTACAAATATCGAAGGGTACTAAAAGGGGAGTATAAAAACAAAAAACACAATGTTATTCCATATATATTGAAAAACTACTATATTGAGGGATGGGCACAAGTTATAATCTCATATCTAAGACTGTAATAATACTGTATATTAAGTACTGGTGATTCAAGAAAACAATATTAATTATTAGAATATATCGTTGATGGTCATTAATCTCAAAATATATATTTTTTGCAGTTGCCTAGGCAACAGGGGAAAATAAGGGGAAGGGGACCATATTTATTCCGGGTAATTTAAGGGTTATAATAAAACTTTCAATTTATTTAAAGTGAAATTAAAAATGATAAATTAAAATCACACAACCTAAGTTTCTTTTATTGATTTTTGCTGTTACTATAAATGCAAAATTCTATCTTCTAAGGTGATACAGTTGTTTGGAACACAGTAGAAACAAAAAAAAACAAAAAAAAACGACTCGTAATGGCTACAAATACGGAAACTAAAGGACCTATGTCTCAATTTTATGAATTTACAGAAACTCCGATTCCTGCCGTGGTGAATGGTTTGGCATTATTGGCGACACCTGTTATATCTCCGCAGATCAGTGGTAACGCACAGATAGCTTCGCCGGCTTCTTCAACCAAAGGAATGGTTAAAAATATCCTTACTTCCTCGAAGAATAGCACCAAGGCGGTGGGCCCATCTACTAAAGGTGCATGGTTGTTTGGTGGCGCACAACTGCTGGGAGCATATATAATTAGTGATGGTGACATGGAGAATGGGTCAGGATTTATTGCTGCATGGTCTGCGCTATACATGATTGTTAGTGGTAAGGGATCGATATCTGCGCTGAAGTACGGTAAGGTATGGCCTCTAGCCCTATCTACTATGGCTGTTGGCAGTACAGTGTTTTACGGTAAGAGATTCTTGACCGGTGACTTCAAAAAGTAAAAATTTCTGATGCTCCGCCAAAGGCATTACAAGAAGAAACATGAAAAACGAAAAAAAGAACGTTTTTAACTGTTTATTATCCTTCTATAGTTTTTTTTTAATATATTCTTCATTATAATATTATAAGAACTTTTCTGACTACTCTATTGAAAACATATAATCAACTATAAAAGTAAAAGCCATGTTTCCCCATAGCTATGTTATCTATTGATTTTAAAATAACCCGTACAGGAAATGTCTAAAAATATACACCAGAAAAAGAAAAAATTGTAAACATAAATGAATCATTAATGGAGAAGAGTAAGAACTTAAAATTTCAGGACCAAGCACTTCGACTTAATGTTAGGTTGCTAAATCACAATAAAGGTCACATTAGTTTCTATCAATAATCGACTTAATACCACTTAAAATAGAAGGTGGGGAAAAAGAAAGAAGGAAAGAAGGAAAGATATAATAGGGCATCTACAGGAAAGACCCTATTAACGATTGGTTATCTGCATTAAGACAGTGTAATTTCTAACAGGGACAGAGAAAAGCGAGGGATTATAACCAATGATACAAGATCCTACCGCTACCATAGGGTCATCCACTGTAAATTTGGTGAAAACAATTGTAGGTGCAGGACTATTTGCGATACCGTATGCATTTAAAAATGATGGTGTCTTAATAGGTTTACTTTTGATTGTCCTTGCCGCAGTGACTTCGGGAGTGGGGCTCTTGATATTGGCGAAATGCTCTAAGGCACTTATTAATCCACGCAATTCATCATTTTTCACCATTTGTATGTTGACATATCCATCTTTGGCACCTCTGTTTGATTTCGCTATGGTCGTACAATGTTTTGGTGTAGGATTAAGTTACCTGGTTTTAGTTGGAGACCTATTTCCTGATTTATTTGGGGGTACAAGAAATTACTGGATCATTTGTTCCGCCGTAGTAATTGTGCCGCTTTGTATGTTAAAAAAGCTCGACAGTCTTAAATACTCAAGTATCGTTGGCATGTTAGCTTTGCTCTATTTGTCTCTACTGATTGCATTTAGATTTCTCAAAGATGTCGCTCTAGCTCAAAATATAACATTTGAAAGAGGGGAAATATCCTGGTTTCATGTTTATGATTATAAGGGTCTGCTGTCCACATTCAGCATTATTATTTTTGCCTATGTCGGTGCTATGAACATGTTTACTATAGTAAATGAGTTGAAGGACAATTCTATGCCAAATATAGAGGCAGTAATAAATCGATCAATAGGATTGTCTAGTGTGCTTTTCGTATCTATTGGTGTATTTGGGTATTTTACCTTTGGTAGCAAGACTATGGGTAATATACTTTTGAATTATGACCCTAAACTCAAATCTGTGGCCGTTGGTAAATTCTGTTTGGGTGTAATGTTGATTTTGACATTCCCATTAATGTTTTATCCTCTGAGGACTGCTATCAACAATATTATTGTCTGGAGTAATATTGCGGCAAACAAAGTGGAGAGAGAAGATGAACAAGAGAGTTCTGATAATCCGGTGTCAGATAGAAGTCCCATTGATCTAATAATTGATGAAGAAGAACTTCAGGAAGCTGAAACAGATCCATTGTTAACTTCAGATATTGAAGTAGAACACATTGATTATGGAAATTATAGGGGTGGACTAAATGGTGTTGAACACGATATACCATTCTCAGATTCTCGATTTTACACTATTACTGTTTTACTATTATTGGCCTTGTATTCACTTGCAATTAAGGTCAAATCTTTTGCATTGGTTTTATCTATTGTTGGTGCAACCGGTTCAACAGCAATTTCTTTTATTTTACCAGGCCTTTTCGGTTATAAATTAATAGGTACAGATGTTTTAGCTGTAGGACATGTTTTGACAAAAGAGGATAGATTCTATCGAAAAGTAAGCTTATTTTTAATCTATTTTGGGTTTTCCGTCATGTTTATTTCATTGTATGTGACCTTGAAGTTTAGGGATTAATTTCTGAATTATTATTCGATATTTAAGATTTATGCCAACAGTAACTATATAATTCATTCCTACCCAAATATGCATATATATATGTATGAATACATGTCATTCTATCTAGCCATAGATATATGATATACAGTAAATGGCAAGGAATAGGACGCCAATATATTGCTGTTTAGTTCAGTAATTGGGCAAACACAGATGCAGGAACCTAAACATTAATTTAACATGAAAAAAAAAAAATTTACTCCGAAGCGGGGAGTCGAACCCCGGTCTCCACGGTGAGAGCGTGATGTGATAGCCGTTACACTACATCGGATTATTATTTCTTGCTAGAACTTTTTATAAACTCCCAATCAATGGAGTTAACGATTTTGTGATGCATTCCTAATAAATACTGAGTATTTTAAGATCCTGAGTGGATAAATTATATTAATATATGATATATTACTCTACTGGTTATAGGCAATCATATTATTCCAGTGTTCACCTGATTTAAGTTAAGAAGGTATCGGTAATAGATTATATGGCTTAATAACCTTTACACCAGAGTGATGGCTTTTCTGTGAGAGGGCGTTATTTCTTTCAGCCTAAGAATTACGAAACAATATGTGCTATCGATAACAGAAGTACTTTAACTTATATTATAGTTTTTTGGTAGTTATGTTACGGTCATTGAAGAAAAGTAGCTCGTCATCGAAAACTATTGAGTATTTTGCAAATAACCCATTCTATTTATCTACTTGCATTCTTTATCCAATAAAACAGTATTCCCCGAAGGAAGCACGAAGAAGGAAATAACTCTCGCAATAAAATTTGGGCTATATTGGTAGCATGTAACAAAATTGATAAGAATGCCACTATGACCTTTCAATTCAATAAGCGTTATATTTTTATTAAATCGTAATTATTGATGAAATAGTAATATTCTTGTACTTCGGCGGCAATACGAGTTCATCAGGAAAAACTGGACCACCTTAATGAATTTTAAGGGCTTGAAATCCACTATGTTGAGCTATATGGCGGCACAAAAGTATTAAGTAGAAGTATATTATGTTCTGTAACAATTCAAACCTTTGGAACAATACAAATAGTATGGTTTCGTGGTCTAGTTGGTTATGGCATCTGCTTAACACGCAGAACGTCCCCAGTTCGATCCTGGGCGAAATCATTTTTTTGGAAATTTTTACTAGTTAAGTAAAGTTCAATTTGTCATTGTGACTTCTAAAATATTTGAAAGAAAATCCTCTTTTGCTAGTTGAAAAATGGTATGAAGAAGTGACATAGGGTTTTATTGGTAGATAAAAAAAAGTTTAGGTTTGAATATGTATTAAGAGGGTAATATTTTATAAATGCAAATATAATAAAAAAAAAATTAGAAAATATGCAAATCAAAGAAAAAGATAATAATTTTATGAGAAACAACTCCACAGTTTAAGGTATTTTATTTTACCTTCCAAAAGAAAAATATATGCGTAATGTAAAATGTCAATTGGACATGTATAAGAATATCTAAGGGATATTAGACTTCCTGTGCAATACCATTCTGAACTTTCATTTTCTTTCTTCGGTTAATTATTGTCGCAGAGCTCAATTTTAGGTTGAAACGGTTTTTGAAAAGACCAGAGACATTATTCTTAAATGTTTTTTGATCTGTGAACTTTTCCTGGAATCTCTCTCTGTTTACTGAATTAGCGACCTTAAAAAATGTTCGCAGTCCTTCCTTTTGATTCGGTGGTGGTACAGCAATATTTTTCTCCATTTTTCTGTCACTATTACCGTTGTTGTAGTCACTGACATCATCAATGTCAAACAATAATATGCTTCTATCACGTTGAGCATCAAATTTGTAGGGGTTTTGTGAGGCAAGAACATAATTACAATTGGTATTAATAAAGCTCTTGGTTTCGACTTCTGAAGTTGACTCCTCACAATCGTAGTGGTTCAACCACGGGTGGGCTAACAATTGTTCAATATCGTATCTTTCGTTAGGATCAACTTTTAGTAAGTGTCTTATGAGGTCCTTAGCTTCTTCATTAACTTCATCCCACCATGGAGTTAAAAATTTATAGTGTCCTTTGGAAATCTTCTCTGCCAACGTTTCTCTAGAGTACTCATCCTCATAAAATGGGGGGAACCCACACAACATAGTGTACAGGATACAACCGATTGCCCAAATATCCACTTTATACGAATATGACGTAGCCGAGCGGTTTGGGTCTATCTGGTATTGGTGTAGCACCTCTGGGGCAATGTAGCCAAAGGTGCCGCAGGGTGTCTTTGCACCGGTTTCTTCTGGGTTCATCTGCCTTGACAATCCAAAATCCGCGAGTCTCACTTTCCCAATACCGCCGCCGCCAAAGCCTGGTATGAATTTACCTTCATCTACTTTAGTCTTTGGATCATCAGATTTCCTTAATGGCTGGTACCTGTTGATTGTGTGCTCCATTGGGATTGGCTCGAAAATGAGGTTTTCAGGTTTTATATCCCTGTGGATGATATTATTCTTATGCAGACCTTTCACTGCCAGAGCCACCTGCTTTATAACATGCCTAGTCAAGTCCTCACTCAAATAGGTATATTTGACAATTTGGTTAAAAATCTCACCGCCTTCAATGTACTCCTGTACAAAGTAGTAGTACTTATCTGAAATTTGGAACTCCAATAGGTTGACGATATTCGGTACCTGATTCTTGGTCAGCTTCAAATGAATATTTAGTTCATTCAAGGTCTGCAACTTCGTGGTCTTCTTGAGTCCGTGGTCGTGGAACTCCTCCTTTGGCACCACTTTGATGGCCACGCACTCCCTGGTGTCGCCGCGCAGCGGCACAGCCTTGAACACTCTAGAGAACGCGCCCGCGCCGATCTTTTCTATTATCCTGTAGTTCTGCAGTCCCTCTTGCTCAGGGTACTCCGGACATTGGAACGCACCTCTGTTCAGGTCTATCTGTTCTTTGAACCCGTCTCCGTCCTTGAATATAGTGGTCTGGTCGGAGCACAAAATGTTTTTGAACGAATCGAAGTCGTCGAAGGACGACGACGAGACTGTAGTGTACGAGTAAAACGACATATTTTTCAAAAAATTAAACTATAATTCTAGTATATGTTTTTCTGTTTGGTTTTGCATTATACTTCAAGAAATGTATTTTTACCAAGGGATTATATTATCTTACCAAGGATTATATTTATATTTATATTGTAGGAATTGGATAATAGAAACCCACATCGAGTTGAGTCAAGATAGAAGAAGACCCTTCGAGAACGTCTCCCCCCGCACACAAGAAGAGGGTTCTTGTTTCGGAGCCCTTTATCAATTATCCAATGCTAATCTCCTTGTGATCAACATCAAGTTCTCATTCCATAATTTCTTATGCCGGAACAATTGGCCTTTAGGATATCTTTTTCTTCTTCTTCCATTGTCCGTAAAGTTTTTGCCTTTTTTTCATGCTCGAGGGGGGGGGGGGGACGGAGTGCTATGGTTACCGAAAAAGTGGGCTTTACCCGTTGTTTGAGGAGGGTGCCGGAGGGGCGCTGGTTTTGGTGCAGCCGGAGGGGCTGAGAGGAATGTGAGTAGGAGTGGCAGCGGGGGGAGGGGAATGCAGTCAAAAAGTCTAATAGCTAGTTTTCTCTGCATTGTGAAATGGCGTCATATTGAATAAAATAAAAACAACCGGAGAAATGTTTTTTGCCGTTTTCTTTATTTTATGCAGTGCGGCCGGTACTTACCACCCCCCTACGTCAAAGGAACTTCTCGACATCGGAAACGGCTTCTTTCTCGCTTCCGGTTCTTGGCCGTAACAAAAATGCAGCGTGCAGCCCCCCCCTGGGCCTCCTCAGGTCCCTGACCCACTAGGGCACCCACCACCACCACCACCAAGGGCCCCACATAAGGTTGACCCTATTTGTACGAGGGTTGCACGGCACAATCAGAACCTTTCACTGGAGCGGATGCGTATGCCCATGCGGGTATCTTCTCGTACCCACCCCCGCTGCTGCTGCGGGACATGAAGAAAAAAACCCCGCAAAAATACGTTTGCTTCCCTTCCTCTCAAGCAGTCACCATTCACGATCCACCCACCCAAACATTACCCGGCGAAATTATATGTTCATCTATTTGCTGACGAAAGCGCACGAGGCTGGTCGTACAATGGTATAAGAAATAAAAAAAAAAGTGCGGGATCTCTGGTTCTTTACACCGGCCGGGGCAGAAAAAGTTATTTTTTTTCGGCTGTTACGGTGTTCTCGGACGAAACATCTTCTCGAGGAATCTTTTGCGCCAACATATAAATACATGTATTTTGTACATTACATATATATATATATATATATATGTATATATATGTATGTATGTGTATGTATATGTATGTATATAATTATGGAAGGAACGGAGTGTAACGCTCGCGCGTTACACTCTGTCCCTTCTTTTGTCGTCATCCATGTAGTCATTTCACCAATCTATATTATATATGAAAAAAAAAGAAAGAAAACAAAACAAAGGCAATTCGTTTTTTATTTTTTTTCTTTCTTTTTTTCTTTCTTATTCAAATTTTATACAAAAAGTTTCCTTTCCAACATTATTAAAACTGTATATTGTCCAAAAGGTGGCCAGGAAACTCGTAATGGATCAAGGGTTTGTAAGTAAGATGCCGTCTCAGATGGCGCCAGCACCGTATATGGACGTGACAGAAAAGAAGAAACTCAAAAGGAAGAGGAATAGAGTCCCGCTCAGCTGCACCATTTGCAGGAGGCGGAAAGTTAAGTGCGATAAGTCGAGGCCCAACTGCGATCAATGCGTGAAGACGGGCGTGGCGCATCTGTGCCACTACATGGAGCAGGTGTGGGCCGAGGAAGCCGAAAAAGAGATATCGAGGGACATGGAACTGAAGCAGTTAAGGACCAAAGTGAAACAGCTCGAGGAAGTCCTATCACGTTACGATTACATGGCCTCTGTGAGCAATAGTACCGCCAACACCGCTGGCAACTCAGGTGCTAACAGCATCAGCTCTCCGTTTCAAGGAAATGGCGCATACCCGGCCACGGCACCGTCGACTAACGCTAACAGTGGCAGAAATACAGCAGCTGCGAATAGCCCCGCGGTAAGTGGTATTACAGTGAAACAGGAACCTTCTGAAAAATTGGAACAGGAGACGATGAAGGACGCTTATTTTAAGAGCATATTTAGGAAGTACGACTCTGATGAACTCGACCTGACACGCGAATTCGATATGCTTCACTTGAAAAGGGACTCAGGATTAATCCACTTGGGACCCACACATTGGCTTGCCATTATGAAAGGCGACCCTTATCTAAAATTGTTGTGGAAACATATATTTACCATGAGAGAAAAATTATTAGAATGGACTAAACAGAAACAAGCCGGAAAACTCTCAAAATGCCCAGTTGATCACTCAAAAATGAAGTTAAATAAACCCTACGATAACTTACATCACAAAATGCTCCAAAATGTATCTGACCCTAGGACTACGAATCCAGACATAGAGCAACTAGTATCATCAATTGGTTCTACCAAACGGAATTGTCCTGTAGACCATAAGACTTTAATGAACCAAACTGTAGGAAAATGCCCAGTACCACATGGGAATATGTCCCCGCTCCCCAATGGACAACCATTCAATGCTACGAACCAAAATGTCATAATGACCCAAAATATCCCTTCTGCAATCCTCAATATAGAGAAGACAAACGGTCCTGTTTCAAGTTATCCTGCAAATCACAGTGCTATGGTAGAGGCCATGAAGAACAATGAAACTGACGAACTACAAGAAACGATGAATACTACATCTAAATGCCCTGTCAAGCATGGAGAAAATTCTCCAGTTCTAAACAATATTAGTAACGATAATGACGGAATGTCTGCAGCTAAACAAATAGGTAGAGTCCCTATTAACCAAGATCCTGTGCAGACAAGAATTGGAACGCTATCGCCTTCGATAGAACCTGAGCAAAAACACTATACCAAGAAGGAAGTAACTGAAAAGCTATTAAATGCATTACCACCAAGAGGTATAACAGTAATATTTATTAATAGATTTTTTGAAGTACTTTATCAACTAATACCAATCATAGATGAGAAAACTATTAAGACACAACTGAATACAATTTTCCCGCAGCTCAAGCTTGCCGAGGGATTTAAATCAAAGGAGAAGTCCTCAAGATGTCCTTTTGATCACACAAGACTATCCATAATAAATGTCCACAAAGTATCCGATTACTGCATTATTGGTATATTAGTAATCATAATGAGATTGATATGGCTTCAACTGCCATCAAACATCGAGGTTCTTTCAACAGGACCAGAAACTAACATAAAAATGACTAATGATGAAAAACTGTTAGCGGACTTTGAAATTCAAACAGACATGATTGAATTAATTAAAACCCACTTGATTGAATTTGATGAAATTTCTAGTATTTGTAATACTAATGTAACACTAAACACAATCCAATTTGCTATATTCTATAGAATGATATTACTTTCAAACACCGCGAGTGCCACGAAAACGGCAACAAATATCTCAGTTAATCACGACAATGAAACACATCAGGGTCTGCTATCCAGTATAGTTCAAATGGCATTTAGTTGTGGATTACATCGTGACCCGGACAACTTTCCTCAGTTGGCTACTGCTTTTCCAACTCCAGCGAATGACACATTATCGCAGACACCAGAACCGGCAGCTACTTTCACTGGAAAGAAATCGAAAAACGATGTGAAAAATAATCAAGTAAAGGTTAAGGAGACAGTTATCGAACGTTATAAGCACACTTGGAGAAAAATATGGTATTATGTTATATCGTTAGATATACAACAATCATTCTCATTGGGTACTCCTCGACTGCTTAGGAACTTGAAGGATTTTTCCGACACCAAGCTTCCGGCAGCGTCGAAAATTGACTACAAAAATGACATTAAAGAATTAGTTGTAGTTAAGAATTTCACAATAGTCTTCAAAGTAGATTTATGTATGATGGCAGTGTTGAACCACATTCTAAACCTATCCATTGCCAGGTCATTGAAAAAGAAGGACTTAGATAGTCTGATTAAGTCGTTAACAGCTCTGGTGGAAGGAACAAGAAATATTAACGAAGTCTTGAACGATATGATAGATCAACACCTATTACCGACATCTGAAATTGTTTCCATGAATATGCAAGAAAATTTACTGTTCGATCACTTAAAGAATAACAAGAACGACGATGGAGAAGATGCTGTATTGTATGGGTTACCGACTCTACAGGAATTGTATATCTCTAATGATATTACCCCAAATCACCCAGTGATAGCGGGTAGCTACTCGAATGTAGGATTTAGTAAAAATTCAACAAGAAAATTCGATAACAATGATGCTTCTAGAAACCCACTCTTGTACTCCAAACACCTAACCTTGATGGTATTATTATACATTATGAATTACATTCTTTTCACTAGATATGAACCATTAGGTGAATCAGATCCTGATACAATCATAATCACAAAGTTTTATGCGCAAAAAACACTCGATCATTCTGTCAGATGTTTCAATCACGCAATGCTCTTTTTTGAGAATGTTAACAAACCTATGTTCAAAACGGCTTGTGCATTGCTTCTGCCACAATGTCTAGATACCTGCCATAGATCATTACAATTTTTTATTTCTTTGATTCTGAGAATCAAATGTGGTAACATCACTGGTTCTGGAGGTGGTCAATGCCCATTTTTCAGCTCAAATAATGAGTCAGAAAACGAACCAGAAATAGAAAACAGTGGGACGAATAATGGGAGATTCAATCTCAATACAAATACCAGTGCCAACGTCTATGATTCTAATCAGGGAGACCTTGATTTGGACAACCCTGATGCGCTTGAAAAAACTCTTATATCATATATTTCTAGCTTCTATAGCTTAACGCAGAAGCTTTCTAAAAATTATCCAGTTGCAGTTCGTATCATGAAATCAACAGGGTTTTTCATGACTCTCTTAAGTGACCCTGGATCGAAACTCCAGATGAATACTTTCTTACCTCCAAAGCATCCAAAGATTCCTAGTATTGCCAGTTTGTTAAGAAATGATGGTACTGCATTTTTGAATGCTGACGTCAGTCAATTGAGGCGTTGTCCTGTATACCAAGATACGATTGGTTTTGATATTGCGAAAACTGCTAATCAACTAACCTCGACAAAATCATCATTAAACAGATTTGGAACCCATCTCCCTCCGTTAAGATCATACAAACCGATCACATATACCAGTAGTGATATAAGAGGAGGATCATCTCGTGGCACTAGCAGAGGGCATTCAACTGCATCATCTCCACATTATCTACAATCTACACAATCCGAAGGTCCTCCAATAAAAAAATTGAAAACTGAAACTAATACATCTCAATTTCAACAATCACAAGGTCTCAATTACAATAATGTTAATAATACTAATGTGCTATTCAACTTAAACAATTCAAATATCGACCGATTTGGAAGGACGCTAGGAAACAATATGGGTGCGTCTCCAGCTCCGATGTCCCTAAACAATCCGATTGGTACTCCAAGTACTATCGGTGTTAGCACACCGAATGAGATTGAAAATTTATTAATGTCTAATACAGATTTTGCAGGTCTCAACCCGTCTAGCATGGCCGAGGCCATTGGTCTTAACAGGGCTGACCCTAACTTGGGCTTAGCAAATATGGACTTTCTGCCCATTGACAATATTGCATTCGATTATGATCCCGATTTGAGCAATATTTTTAACGTTGAAAATGGCGTAGTTAATTTCGATACTACTGACGAACTATATAAACCTTCATTTTCTTGAATTTACGACAAAAATAACCATCCATTTTCTTTTACTATTTAATTATGTTTATTACGATCCCAACTCTCATTACCTGAAATGTTAAATATCCATTGCAACTATATACAGCTATAGATATATATATATATAATTTCACAAAGTATAGAGTTCTGAAGCAAAGTTGATCCCATTAGAATCAGCAAAATGTCCCCCATCAGCGACAAGTGCCTTGGGGCCACAACATATTAACCAAGTATCTGAGGTGTCCTCTTGAACCAGTTGTGCTAAATCCACTGCCCAATCAAGTCTACTACCTTTATTGATATTCACTATTTTGTTCAAATTATCTGAAATATCACTATCTTGGTTCATGCTCACCATTTCATAACTCCCATCTTGTGTAGGTTCAGTATAGTTTTGTTCGGCGGTCATGAAGACATCAAAATTATCCAAATTTTCATTTTCTTCAATTAAGGCCTGGAAAGAGGATGATTCGGAAATGAGATTTAGATTTGCAGAGCTTTTAGTCAACCATATAAGCTTTATATATTCAACTTGCTTCATGGCCTTGAAAAAACGAAACATAGGTAATCCAAAGGATATACCTGATCCGCCAACGACAATAGCTATTCTGTTACCGTTGTGCAGACAAACCTGGGGCACAGTGGGATTATGTGGATATTGGATTGTGTATGTGTATCCCATATCTATCCTGAAAGATGACTTACTACCAGGAGGTATTGAATTTTCAGAAACAATCAACTCTATGGCTTCATCAGAGGGAAGAGAAGCAACTGTATAAGGATGCGTTGGGAGAAGCCAATAAAGCGGATTTAGTTTACTATATTGGCTTATCCTTATATGGGACCCAGGATTGTAAAAATCCGGCAAGCCCTTTCTCGAGAATTGTACAACGACCATTCCAGTATTAGCGTAGTCCTCTATTCTCCGCAAGGGACTTGATCTTGTACTCAACATAGTCTTATTGTATAGTTGCACACACAGAAGAAATATATTGATAAACAAGAAAGGTGTTTGGACACCTGGTCTTGCATGTACTGGTGTCAAAATTATAAATGATAACATCACCACATTGTGTATCACAAAAAATGTATTGTATGCTACTCTTCGAAACGCACTAATGGAGGTGACGACCATTAATACGACTATTCCTGCTAATACGACGCCAACAAAATTATACTTATTTTTGATCTTGGCACTCAATGATACGTTGGGATCAGTAGCCCACTTGGCTATAAACATAATACCATGAACTACCCCCATTGAGACAATAATTCTCGAGAGCCATTTGTGTAGAGGGATAAACTCAGTGTAGACGTACTTGTCTTTCAAAAATATGTTAGGTCTTAGTGTTAAAAACAAATTCAGAGTCACCAAGACATAGCTCAGCCTTCCAATACGTTTCATATATACAGATGTCTGTGTCAGCAACGAATATTTATAATAAAACGGGATCATCAATGGGATGAATAGGATTAACAGATGTACTGCAGGGTCCAGAGAATAAAGCCTTATACCAGCTCCAACCAAAAAAGACTTTGACCTGTTTGAAGGCCGCACTTTGATGATCTTTCTCAATACCAATAGAAACAGCACGTATAAAATTGAGATAAAGAAAACTAGAAACCCGTAAGGTATATTAGCAAAATGAGTCTCAGAGTGCCGTTTCAGTAGTTCATTATTTGTCATTGGTTTTATTTTATTTTATTTTATTTATTTATTCTTAATGGAGAAATGAGTTGAATAGTAAATATATAGTTTAACTCAGCAAGGACTAATAGAATTGATTAAAGATAAACTTTTAAAAATCCGTTAAACCTTTAACTTAGCCCTTTTTTTTTTATGTCATCGCAAATATCGAAAATGTGAAAAAATAACATGCAATGAAATAAAATACAAAAACTGAGCATATTTCTGTTATCATAATCATATTAAACATTCTACGCTGTGAGAATCTGCAAAAGAGCTGCTGATCAACAACTTCAGTAGTCCCAGTGGCCGAGTGGTTAAGGCGATGCCCTGCTATTCCATAACGCGAACAGCAACTAGGCATTGGGTTTTACCTTCGCAGGTTCGAATCCTGTCTGTGACGCTAAACTTTTTTATTTTTTAAAAATTTAATTTTTTATTATCTATACGTGCTTTTGTCTGGGGACGGTGCTGGGGAGATTTGCAACGGTCGAGAAAAATTTAAAGTTTAATATGTATAGTCTCTTTTAGGAAAATGTAAACAAATGTCCTAATCGGGTTAAAGGACGAAAAATCAGTACTTCTAATAGAAATAACGATTATATTGAATTTTATATGTAAGAATTAAATTGTAACTTATGAACAACCCTTAGCCAAACTATAAATTTCCACCATTCTTTAAGATATCCAGAGCAAAAAAACCCAAAAAGCAACAAGAAGAACGAACGTTATATATAGCAGAAGATATGGGTAAAGTGGAACCGCAGGTGCGGTTTTCTATCCCTGAATTCGACGAGGATGTGTATCCTGAGGTATCTTCTGTAATAGAAAATAGCGGTGATGGCAGCACAAGTGACGATAATGATGCAGATAATACGGCGAGGAGCGGTCATCTTGTAGATATGCAGAGTAAAGTTATGATCGATGTCCCAAAAGATATTTGGAAGCACCATTTGCACAGAAGGGCAAAGTCAATGGATGGGAACACAAACTTCAACCCAAATGACAATAAAAAAGTGAAGAAGTTAGGGCATAGGAAGTCTAAATCGCTTCAGTCTATTATTGTGGAGACGATGCAGTCATACCAGCACTATAGTAGCAATAACAACTCTACAATGAATGAGAGTGACCCATCGATCAGTTTTAGCCAAGTTTCGCCTTTGCAGCTCGCGACACCATCCAAGAGATCTAATGCCCAGAAAAATTTGTACTTGGCCTCGGAATCACCTTTAAATAAATACAAGATGCCAATCCCAGCACAAATAACCCTACCACCGTTTCTTTCGCCAGAAAATAAGCATAGGACCATAAGAAATGTGGTTTATGATGGGACTGGGTATAGCCCTTATAAAGAAGGTGAGGTAAGTTCATCTTCAGAAGCGGAGGTAAGTAATACAGCCAGCGTCGGGGACGAAGAATCTATGTCAGAAAATTCAATCCCATCGGCAACATACGACATATCATTTGATCCAAGCACAAGAAATATAAAAGAAACTGACGACTTTCTAGGAATTGATTCCGACGCAAACGTTAATTTAAAAGTACAGAACAGGAATCTAAGGCTAAATCGAACGAATAAAACAACCCATTCCCAAATTAAGAGTTTGAATCAACAACAACAGAATAAAAATATAACGATAATACCACAACAAAAAATACCCCAACATACAAGGACGGAATCAAACATATTTCCTCAGGCAACAACTTCAAAACTGCGATCAAATGATTGTGGAAATAAAAACTTTCAGCCTTCTCCGATCTTGAAAAATACTAAATCTCAAAGGCAAACTACACCCCCTCAGAGTTCATCATTGAAGATACTCACAACACCTTTGAAGACAATTGACATACCTGATCTAGAAAAATTGGTCACACCAGGAAGTACCCATTCTAGAAATTCTTTAAAGTTTTTTGACCAATTTGATGATAACCAGGAAAATGCAAAATTTGTTCCTGAACATATAAGTAGAGTTGATAATATGGACACTTCTTTTAAATTCCCATCACCTGACAAAGCTGACATGTTAAAACACGATGTAGTCCAAATAAGCAGTTCTTTTCCAGAAAATACTTCTCATAATGATTTTATAAAGATAGATCAATCTCCAACTAACTCACAATTTGAATTTAGGCGGCAGCAGTTTTTAAAACAAACAACAGACAATCCAAAGTCACATATGCATAGAAGAAGCCAGAGTGTATACACAGTTGAAGATACCAATTTGTTATTTGCAGCCACCTCGACACCCCCCAGAAATAATAACATAGATTTCGAGATTCCACAGAGGTCTCCATTGAGACCGAAGTCCCCTACATTATCAGCCCATAAGTTACTAGAGGACCATAAAAATGTTCCTAGATTTGAAATTGTTACCACTGCTAATGAAGATATTTCAAACGAGTCTATTCAACAAAGTCCAATAACGGCTCCACATGAATTATTTGAAGACACTCAGGACAGTTATCAATTTGTTGGCATCCATGATATTTCAGAATCAGATCCGCTTGTTGAGGGAAGCAGGGAGGAAGAGTCTTCCTCAAGAGAAATTGAGACAAGTACTACAAAGTATCCTTTAACTAGCTTCACCTCTTTTACTGTACCACTTGGTCAGAAGTCTTCAATTCTAACAACTCATCAGGACGTAATTCGGATAAATGATAGTGTATCAAACTCTAACATTAATTCTGGATTTGGCAGTATTTCTTCTAGAACTTCTATATTTTCCAAAAACTCAAGGGATACAGCTCTTACTTCTAATCCTTCAAGTTATGATGCAGACAATAGCCAGACAAATAGACCGAATGAGAAATTTGATCAGAAGAGATCTTCAAAACCATTAACAAGGATTGATCCTGAACCAACGAATAGTTACCAATCTCTTAGAAGACAACATTCTGTTTTTGAAAAGATTGACAATAAGATAGTTGAGGTCATTATTTTAGATGATGAACAAGATAATGAAATAGATGATCCCAAAGTAAAAGATATAGAGCAAAGAAAGGCTAACAATAATAGTAATTCAATAACTAGAGGAAGTGCAAAGCAACATGGAAAGACCATAGAAAAAAATAATTCAGATCGAAAGGTAAAAGAAGCAAGAAGAAAATCAATTCATGAAGCACATAAAAATTACGACGAAATAATGAATTTATGCGAACAGACTGCGGAGAAGGCGAAAGCACTCATTTACAGCTTAAACAAGGATGACCCTAGTTTGGGCAAGAAGTTTTCCATACATCCTTATAATAACCTCAGTACCACTTCGATATCCTCTACAAATATTTCGCCTAATAAATCTAATGGCGAAGTTGACCTTAGGAGAGTTCGTTATTTGGAAGTTTTTAATAGAAAACTAAGAGTGAATTCGCACTTGCACTCGAAAGAACGGTAAATCAGGTATTTATCCGTTTGTTAGGAATAATGGTTACATAAATTTGTTTAATATTAATATAACTATCTCTAATGAATGAATTGTTTTCTACAATTTCGTCTATCATGAATGTTACCTATTCGGAGAATTTGTAACAGAGGATGCCTCCTGGATGGGACTTAAGGAATAATTTAATAAATATTCTGGAGTGGGTGCTGAATAGGAGTTTGGTGGAGTAATACTTTCTACCGATTCTACAGGCGAGTTCCCCTTACCCTCATCGGCAATACTTAGCTTGTTATTTTGATGCGAGTTTGATATAATACTTCTGAAGGGGCCCCCAAGTTTCACAGGTGAGCGAATTCTTTGAATTGATGTATCCATTAATGGGGATCTTGACCAACCTGGACTACTGAAAAAAGTTACTGTTTTGTTATTTACCTCCAACTTATTTTTGATTGGCGTACTTTCTTTTGAAACACCCAAAGGTTTGTCAGTAAAACTATAAGTAGAGCGAAAACTCCCTTTATTGGACTTTCTCAGTGAGTTTTTCAAGCTCTGATTATCATTTTCAGAGTCAGAGAAATTAAAATCTTCAGGAACTGTATTGATCTCATCAATATAATCATCTTCGTCTCTTGTTATCTCATCGAGTTCATTATACTTATCTTCTTCAGTCTCATCAATGAAGTAAAGATTACTCATCAATTGGGGTAAATCTGAATCTAACTCACTATTCAAATCATGATATTTTAGAGCCTGTGATCTTGCTGGTGGAGGTAAAGGATGGAGCATATGTGAATTGTCTTTCACCATCGTCGGTGACCTAAATTTGTTAAATGAATCAGGCTCCGGGGTGACAACAATTTGAACAGGCGTTTTCTGTGCGGACTCTAAATTGAGGTCATTAGATGCTGTTATGGTCGGTACCTGTAAGTTGGATTTCCCATTCTTCTGGGCAATTATATTATCGTTAATCATTTTTGTCAAACCAATTGGTTCAGACGTATTATCGATGTAGTCATTGTCGAAGTCGATCTCACCAACAAGTTCTCCATCTCCTTCCGAGCCACTATCAATATTAAATATGTCAGAAAACGATGAAACAGGGTTTTTTTGAGAGACCTTACTTATACTATTTTCCTTTTTGTCTTCTATATGGGACCGTTCAGTGTTTATAAGATCTTTTTTAATGGAAAGTTTGTTTTCCGGTGTCTTTTGTGATTCCACGTTATTCTTAATTGGCGTGCGGGCTTCATCTACATATTTTTCTGAACCCAAATTTAGATCTCCTGTTTTATCTAGTTCATAAGCATCATAATCGGTGAAAGCGTTCCCATTTTCGTCCTCAATTAAATCACCAGAATTTTCAAAAATATCCTCAGCTTCATGCTCATCTTCATCAGATAGTGCAAATAGATCATCATACTTTCTTATAAGCTTTTTTTCTTCAATGGCATTAATTTTCGTCGATTGTATCGGTTCTTCTTGGGTGGGTTCTACCTCGTTCTCATGTTCTAAATTCGAAAGTCTCAAATTATGAGCGGGAAAGCGTCCGCCATCCTCTTCATGCTTTTCATTACCATTTGCATTGCCTACTATTTCGGATACTTCATTATCATCATAGTAATTCATATCCTCATCAAAATCCTCGTCTTCATACAAATCATCAATGTAAACCATAGCCTTTTCCTCTGGCTTAGAGTAATATTTTACCGATGGAGTTCTTCCACTCAGGTTGCTAAATTCAAATGAAAACTGAGAAGTGTCGTCATCTTCCTCGTCATCTTCCTCATCCTCAACGCCATTATTGACATTGTCATGTCTATCTCGACCACCTGTTTTCTTATCAGGGTTAATTTGGGTCTGAATGTCGGACATGATATGGTTAGACCACCTCGACTCCTCAGATTGAGTAACAGAAACCATCGAAGTCCTATTTGATTGTAGATTACTTTGTTTACTAATTTCTCTTAATTGTGTGTTTTGTTTTAAGTTTATAGAATCAAAATTTAAATCAATAGGTGGAGACCCAGTCAATGAGCATGGCAGAGTGGAGTCATTCGTAGAGTCAGCAAAATTATAAAGATCAGGGTCCCTCAGTAATGCGTCGGCACTATTTTTTCGTAAATTCATTATGTCATCGTTGGAATGTATTCGTGCCTGTCTATTTTCTAGTTTCTTCTTCGACAGTACTTTTGTTTTACTAAGCAGAACTGGATCGGCCGTCATACTTTCTTGTATTATAGGTGCAGTAAGGGATTTTGGTGGTGACAGAGAATACTCTCTGGTACTTGATGACACCTCTGAAGAAACAGAAGTTCTCGTCGTTTTATTTGTCAACCTAGGTGGAGGGTCCAAGTCGCTTATTCCTGACCTAATAGTTTCCCCACTAGTCTTTACATTATTCAGTACTATAACATGTTGAGAGTTGGAATTTTTTGGATTAGATCCCCAAGAATGTGTAATGACTCCTTTTATTACGGGTGCATGCGTATTGAGTCCATCCGGGTTTGAACTTGATTTCTTCAGGACATGGAAAGACGGTGGCGGTATGAGATCAGTACGTAATTGGTCCTTTGACGACCTTCTTGATAATGGTTCATGGGTTGTATTTGTGCTGCTGTTGTTGTTATTATTGAGGTAAGAGTTGAGACTTGAGTTAGATGACTTCTTGAATAGTTTAGTGTTAAACAGTCTCTGTAATGATTCAAACCCGGGCGAATGTTTGGTCTGCTCCTGTGTATAGCTTCCACTATGTGCATGTGTCGGCGTTCTAGGGGATGCAACCTCTTGTGACGGTGATTCAAAACTGCACCGTGGTGGAGATAACTGCGATGAACTGTTCTTATGTTTCAAAACCTTATCCTCATTAACATCTAAGGAGTTTGACTTCCTATGGGATTTAATAAAAGACCGCATCAGTTTGGTCTGGTCCCATAAATAATGTCATATAATATATAGGCACTTTCTATTTAAACCTTTTTATAGACGTGATAGTTTGGCTTAGCTTTTTTTTTTTTTTCTTTCTTTAACATTAGAGAGAAAAGGAAACGTTGATAAGAGGTATTGATGGCAGAGGAAAGTCAGCTCAGGAAAATATGGATCAAAAGAGTGAGAATAGAAAACGGTTCCAGGATAAACAGCGGCTGAAGCGATCACATCAAACCCCCAGCGACCGGAAGTACCGCAAACAACCGGAACCAGAACCTGAGAAGAAGCAGCTTCCAAGCAATCACGAACGATATGTAGAGATACAGCAACAAGAAGAAGATATTTTCGAACTTACTCAATTATCCATCGCGAAAATGTCCAATGAAGCACTCGGGGAAACATCTACACAGAGCAAGAATTACACCACAAAACAAATACAGAAGATGACTTCCGATGAGATAAACAGTTTACTTCGGCCAAAAGCCGGCATCTCAACTCTGAATTCGGACTTGAAATCAGACTCGACACTAAGCCCAATATCTAAGTCAAACTCGACCCACAACCAAACGTCCACACCTCATGAACTCCAAGACGAGGAAGATTTCTTGGACTCTCTGCTGTGATGGGTGGGACTCATTTTAGCAATTCTGTTTTTCTTGGTGCGGCTGAATAGAAAAAAAAAAGGAGAGGGGCACAAAAAGCCCCGCACAAGAGGTCCATCTTTCATATTTCCTCTCATTGTTATGCATATAATATGTATATCATCATGCATGATAATTCTTGATTCATGTTGACATATTAAAAACTGGGAAACGATGACTACATACATATACTAATGAATACATGCATAAAATTATATTTATATAAACCTTATTTAAGGTAACGAGACATATATGTGAAGGTAATTAGAATCCGTATTCATAATGAAATGAGAAAAAAAATTATTAAATAAATATACAAATTAGACATAAATTTATAGATTAGAGGGGAAAAGATGAGAAAATCACAAAACAACATTCTTTGCCAACTTCTTCTTGTAGTCCAAGATAGAACCATCCCATCTGGTGGCGGTCTTGTTTTCAACAACGAAAATGTCCTTGGCAATCTTGTCTAACAATCTGAAATCGTGCGAGACCACAACAACACCACCGTTGAAATCGTTAATGGCATCAGCTAGAGAGTCGATGGTTGGGATATCCAAACCGTTAGTAGGTTCGTCCAATAATAGGACATTTGGAGACTCTAGCGCCAACAAGGCAAACACAACACGGGAACGTTGACCCTCCGATAGGGTACCCATCTGGACCTTTTGGGCATCACCAGTTAGACCGTAACGACCTAGTTGACCTCTCCAATATTGGAAGTCCTGGGAGATCTGAGGGTATTTGTCACGGACAAATTCTAAAGCAGACTTGGTCAAGTCCAATTGGTCTTGCGAGTGTTGGGAATAGACACCTAACTTAACGTGAGTGTGTCTCGAGACACGGCCAGATTGAGGCATTAGTTCACCAGTCATGATCTTCAGCAGAGTAGATTTACCAACACCGTTTGGACCCACCAGTGCTGTACGGGAATCCATATCAACACCAAAGTTCAAATGTTCGTATAGGTTGTCTTCAGGGTTATCGTTGTAAGAGAAAGAAATATCATCGAAGGCTAAGACTGGAGGTGGCAATCTTTCAACCTCTGGGAATCTGAAGGAGAAAACTCTGTCTGGAACAACGGGTTGGACTAAACCGTCAGCCTCCATCTTATCCAGTATCTTTTGTCTAGATTTAGCTTGCTTAACCAAGTTGGCATAAGTACCAGCCGATGCGATAAATTTCTTGATGTGGGCAATTTCTTCTTGTTGCTTGCTGTATTGTTTCATTTGGTTAGTCTCCAATTCGCTTCTAGTTTTAACATAAGAATCGTAGTTACCACCGTATTGGGTCAATTTCTGGAGTCTCATATCGATCATATTAGTACAGACACCGTTCAAGAAATCCTGGGAGTGGGAAACCAACACCAAGGTTCTGTCGAATCTCTTCAAGTATTCTTCCAGCCAGACACACGCTTCCAAATCCAAATGCGCGGTTGGGTCATCCAACAACAACAGAGTAGGCTTAACGAACAGGGCCTTGGCCAGAGCGACACGCATTTTCCAGCCACCGGACATATCCTTGGTCTTCTTTAGGATGGTCTTGGAGTTGAAACCCAGACCGATCAATATAACCGCGGCTCTGCTCTCGAACGTGGATGGATCCATACCGTCCATTTTTTCGTACAGAGGGTCCAAGAGTTCGGACTCTGGGCCGTCTTCGATAATGATCTTCTCGACCAAGTCTTCGATTCTCTTGAGTTCCGCTTGGGCCTCTCTGACCACGTAATCCAAAGCGGAGTACTCGGTTGGGGCCGCCGGTTCGTCCAATAGGTAAACGTCGATGTGCTCTGGGATTGGGTATTCCCGGGTGGCGAGGGCTTTCAAGAAGGTAGACTTACCGCACCCGTTCTCACCAAGCAAACCGTACCTTCTGCCGTAGTTTAACTCCAGGTTGGAGTCCTGGATCAAGACCTTACCGTGGAACAGCAGTGAGACGGACGAGAGCTTCACGTCTCTGGACGTCTCCAAGGAATCCAACACACCGGTGGTGACACGGTCGGACAACCCGTCTTTGTCGGTTTGCAGCTTCAATTGCTCAATCTCCCTGGCGGCCTTGTCGGCCTCATCCTCCTCGGTAGCGGCCTCCTTCTTCTTTCCCAGCTTTCTGATGGTCTTACCTTCAGACTTCTTCTTAGCTTCTCTCTCAGCTTTCTTAGCGTCTCTTTTGGCCTTGGATGCAGAAACTGGTGGCATGATTAATCGTCTCTTTTTCGTTACTACTTCTTGTCAAGAGAAAATTAACACAAGATGTAATTAACTAAGTAATATATATTTTTATATATATATATATATATATAAATGCCTGTACGTCATTCTGAAAAGGTAAAAAAAAATTTTTTTTAAGCTCATCGCAAGTATGGAAAATAATAAAAAAAAAAAAGAAAATTTTTTTTTCAAACATTACCCGGCGGTAGACAGTCATATACTGCTATACGTATTCCCCTAGAGACCAGGATCGTCAGGAGAGACATGCCAGTTATTTTCCTCGGCCCTCCCCCCATCCCCGTGGACCCTTGGTGTAGACTCAAAAAATGACGTCATTCTTAAAAAAGGAGGGTCCAAGCCAAAAGAAAAAGAAAGAAACGAAAAGAAAAAAGAAAGAATCGTGCGGTGTTTTTAATTTTTCTGTTCTGCAGACGGACGTGACGAAATCCCCTGCTGCTGCGCATCGAAGGGGGCGTAGGGGGGGGGGGGGGGGGCCGTGCCGGTGGATCTGCGCAAAATATTTATAATTTCATCAGCAACATTGTTTTTGTTTGACACAAAAATACATTAAAAAATGAGTGACGCTGCAGTTCTTTCTGAGAGAGATGCTGCCCTGTAAATCTTTGTCTTCCCGCCAGCGGGATTTGAACTTGAGTCATCAGGGGGGGCGTGGCTTGTCACAATTTATTTATCCACACACACACACACACACATATATATATGTATATACGCATCTATGTTACTGCTTCGGGATCTCGTTGTCTTCCCCACCGCGAAACACACACGCATCGTTTTTGTTCTTTTACTTTTTATTTTTTTTTTACCTAAATGACATATTACAAGACACTATACAGAGAACGTATCGAGAGACAGCTCGAACTAAACAGAATCCACCTTGAGTCGCTAGACTACGAGGGCTCGCGGCTGCACCCCGCGTTCCAGATAGTAGGCTCTACTGCAGTGGCCGCCGCGGCCGCGGCCGCGGCGGCCACTGCTGATGCAATAGAGCCTTCTACTGACGTCGTTACCACGAACGATCTTCTGGGTTCGTCCATGTCGCTGAGTCGCATGAGTGAAGATGACCCAGCGCAGAGTGCAGGGAGCAGCGGAGATAACGGGATTACCGTTTTTTTCGATATTGACAACACTCTGTACTCGAAATACACGGGTATCCAGCAGATGATGCAGGAGTCGATTATGCACTACTGTGTCCACGAAATGGACCTGGATCCCCAATATGCGCACGAACTGATGGAGGAATACTACAAAAAGTACGGGCTGTCCATCAAGGGGATCATGCAAGATTTCCCAGATACAGACCCGCTGCGGTTCAACGCCATGGTGGACGATTCCTTGCCCTTGCAGGACGCGATCAAGGGACCAGACCATAAGCTGCGGAAGATGCTGCTGGCTTTGAAACAACACAAGAATATTAACAAACTATGGCTGTTCACTAACGCGTACAAGAACCACGCTATCAGATGCATCCGTATCTTGGGCATTGCCGACTTGTTTGATGGTATCACGTACTGCGACTACGCTGCGCCATCGGATAATATCATATGTAAGCCTGATCCAAGGGCGTTTGAGATGGCGAAGCTCCAGTCTGGACTAGATAGTTTCGAGAATGCATGGTTCATTGACGATAGTTTTGCCAATATTCAAACGGCATTGGAGATCGGGTTGAACCACTGTGTATTCATAGATTACAATTCAAAAGCTGTGAATATGTATGAGGACAAATCGGAGAACCTGAACGCAAAGTCAACTATAATGGCTGCGTATACAATTCCCAATATCCATGAACTACACGCAATTGAGTTGACCTCATTGTAATACTATTCCCAGCCAAAAAACTAAGATAACAAAACAAAAAAGTAAAAAAGGATAAAAGTACTTTTTTAGCAGGACTAATTTCATCCATCCATTACTTTTATTAAAAACAAAAAAAAAAACATATATAAAATAGCAATATCGGACTCGAAAAAAATTAAAAAAACATATTAACAATTAAAAAAAAAAAAAATTCTTTTACTTGTTGTTGATGCATAATGCTCTTTCTTTGTTCATTTCATCTTATTCTTTCTAACTACTATTTATACTGTACTTGCATTGATATATAATTAATTTGTAACCAAATAATTAGAGTTTTCTTTTTTTTTTTTAAATATATATATTTCTTTACTCCAATATATTTAACAAATTCATAAAGACATAAACATATGTAAATAGTTTTTTATGATAGATATTTCAGGAACACTGGAGGATCCATCATATATATCAGTGATACATGTTATGAAGTATGATAATGTGCTGTTTGTGCCGAATGGTATATAGTCGCATCCTACCACCAGCAACAAGAAATACAATAACGCTTTGAATTCTCCGTTGTCCAGCAGTGCATTGAAGATCTCGATTAATCGTTCCTTGCTGTACGGTGAAATAATTGAGTGAAGTAAGTCCTCTTTGACCATAGGCAGAAGCTTAATCAGTCTATGATGGATGAAGTAATTATCTGGCGCTACCACGTCAGTATATATTCGTATAAATTCAGGTAAAGGTAATCTTTCCAATAGAACTTTCAACATGCCTGTGCACCACACTGAATCACATTCATAGGAGTCATATATTTTCTTATCGAGGATAAATAAGATGAATATTCTACAGTACATGTCAACGGATGGCGCATTTGGTATCGCAGTGGTGTATAACTCTTGGATGTCATCGAGCATTTGTCCTACAGGTAGCATCTTACCCATATTATCATACTGGAGTTCTTGTATTTTCAGTCTTGTCAACGTACTAACACGTTCTGATGAGACACCATAGTCCTGCAGTAGCATCAGAATAGTTCGACTTTCTCCTGTTATTTCTGTGTTACAGTTCTCGGTAATAAAATGCCAGTCCCTAAACTTATCTGAGAAAACTTCATTGACAACATCATCTATGTACTCTTTTGGAACAGAATCATATGTGCCGGCACGTCGCAGTTGTCCAACTATTAGTTGCCGCCTTCTTTGGTCCTCATGTTCAAACTCTATCGTATCAACATCTTGTTCGTTATTTAGTTCTTTCAATTGCTTCACAAATCCAATTTCAGCAGCAAGATCAATAGTCATTAAGCGTATGGGCCCATTATTGTTTTCCTCCACAGTTGGTTTAACTTCAGTAGATTGAATTCCTTTCAATAGCTCATCTTCCTCATCGACTTCCAGGTCCGCATCATCACTAATTTCGCTTAATTCATCAACTAAAGGTTCATCGAGCTCAGAATCGAACACAGCCTCCTTCATCTCATTGTGGGTAGCTCTCGTTAATGAGGGTCATCGCTTCTCAATCTTTTATACTTTCACACAGTTATAGAATTTTGAATCAGTCATGTGTCCTTAGCTATTTTTTTTTTGTTAGAGCGAAAAGAAAAAAATTTTCATAAAAAATTAAAAATACATCTATTGAAGCCATGACTGCATTAACAACAGACAGTTCATTGTTTAATAGAATTGGAAAATATTCTAGCAATTTTGGCGATTGTTTTCATTATTAGGAAAAGATTGGAACCTCGATTAAGTTTGCAGTTGTAAAATATAACTAGAAGATAAAGTTTAACAGTATTAGGATAATAATAGAAATTTAGTCATAGTGGATAGAGACTCAAATATATTTTGCCCTTTTTGGATTAAAAAAATTACGACAAAACGGGATAAATGGAGTATCAGGACGACCTCGATAAGTTAGGTGTCCTAAGCTCATTTTTAAAGGATACTCCAAGTCCCGATGGGAAAGAAGAAGTAACAAAAGAGGACCCAAAGTTTATGAGTGAAAATTACGATAGTATGTTGGAAGCGCTACCCGAGGAACTAAATTTGGACTTTACGTCCTTGTTGTCACCATATCCTATACTAGATTCGGGTCATACCTATGGTGGAGTTGATAACACTGACAGTAATGATAGTGCAAGCAGGAATAGGTGGGATAATAAACAGGATAACTTCTACAGAATAGAAGAAGAGAAGGAAGAGGAGGAAAAAGTATATGATGTGGGAAATTCTCAAACTAAACCCATAACGATTAATAAAGGCAAAACCAGTGCTGATAGTGGAGTTGATGATGCATCGAATCAGCAGAATGGTGAAATTGCCCATTTTTGGGATTTTAATGTTGATACTATGAACATGACACCTAGTAACTCAAGCGGTTCAGCAACAATAAGTGCCCCAAACAGTTTCAGCTCTGACGTAAATATGGGAGGTAATAGTTATAACAATAATAATAATCACCTATTTGCACATGGGGTGTTGGGGGGTGGGTCAAGTATAGGCAATTCGAATCCTATCAATAGCACGTCGATTGGATTTGCCAATTTAAATCAAACCGGCAGTTTCCCAAAACATAACTCGAACTTATATTCTAAGGCAACAACTGCTACCACAACAACCTTCACGACAAATGCCACAATAAAAGACACTTCGAGCAATTTCAATAATCCAATGATAAAGCATAATTTCAACTCCAAAAGGTCTACATCACAGATCGGTTTATATAATAACAATAACCTCAACGTTAACGAAAATATTTATGCGCTCAGCGCTGCAAATACAACGAACTCTGTTAGGAAGAATTCGTTACCGAGACAAATGTCCTCCACATCCTTATCAAATTATAGAAAGACATCTACATCGGGTCAGGAGAGAGCAACAGACGCTGATGCAGTCCACTGCTTCAATTGCAAAACCTACAAAACTCCACTATGGCGAAGGAGTCCGGAAGGTAAAGTTTTATGTAATGCATGTGGGTTATTCCAGAAGTTACATGGTACAATGAGACCCTTATCTTTAAAAACGGACGTTATTAGAAAAAGAAATTCGAAAAAAAGAAAGAACATACAACCAAACCAGACTAACAATCAATATCCACAACCGATTCTTCAAATACAACAGCAACCAATGCTGGGAAATGTACATAGATTCGCCGGAAATGAAGCAAGTCCGAACGATACAACAGGAGGTTTTAGGAGGAAAAGCTCTAGTATATCCAACACAAGGATAAATAATGACTATAGAACTGGAGGAGATTCAAATGGGAGCTCAACAAATTTAAGCTCAAGGAATTTAAGCAATCATAATGCAAAGGCGTCAAATTATGGTAACGCGGGTTCGTTACCTAATCACAGGAAGGTCAAATCTAGGAGGAGTAGTACATCATCTAATTCAAGTAGATCATCATCCAGATCAATGGTCCCTATATTGCCTAAAATATCTGGTAGTAATAGTGCAAGTAATTCTCCATCAAATATTCATTCGAGTTCCATTCCAAATTTTGCACACCATAACTCAGCTATAAACAATTTTGTAGTTGTTGGTAGCCGTTCCAACAGTGTTACTTCTTCTCCAAGGCATCCACAGGTATTTGGTTCGAACAGTCCAATGCAAACGAGAAACCTGTCTTCCTCAATTTCGAAGCATGGAATGTCAATACCCATGCGGAAGCTTTCTCGTCATGCTTCGTACTCTTCTAGTTTCATGGCAGCGTCGTTACAGCAACTACAGGAAAGTCATGAGAAATTAAATGAACCTATGAAAGAAGGAGGTATACCTGCTCCTCCAAGAGTTAATACAGGTTGGGATGCGAAAGCTGAATATGAATCTCCGAAACCTAACTTTGACTTATTTGCTGATACAAAGGATTCTCCGGAAAACATTCCAGATGTTTTAAGATCTGAATCCAGGAACACACATATCTCCCATTCCTCGTCACATACTTCTCTTTTATCACAACAAATTCAAAATCAACAGAAACAGACTTCCAAAAATACAAGAAGTTCCCATTTACCTACTTCATACAAACCAAATCCATCATCGGAGTATTTTTCTGATGGGGGATCCAACGTTACCGCTGACAGTTCAAACTACGCAGATACTCTAATCAATCGTGGAGTTATTGAATCAAACGACAATATTTTTAATGATCAAAAACAATTCATAGAAAATATGACATATGACCTAAGTGTAGTTAATAGAGGTGATAATTCAAAGGGCCTAGTTATTGGAGAACAAAGCGGATATAAATCACAGGACAATTCCAAGGATAATGTTTCAGCTGATGACCCAGCAAAAGATTTAGACTGGTTGAAATTTGGGATTTAAAAGTCATCCCTTTTTGAATTAATAAATTATTGCGAATTTGGAACGTCTTGATATTTATTTAATATTCAATATTCCTTATTCTTTTTCCAATTTATTTCGGGCGGTTTAATTAAAGAATGGTGTTCTCGTATGAATAAGTCTATCCATTTTTATTCATGATTCCCAACGTTCATTTCCAATACGTTAACCGTACTGGTATTTCATTTCAATATAGTAGTGTATTAAAATTGATTAGTAATATATAATAGACCCAAATGCAACAATAGAAGTAATATTAAATTTTATGTCATAATTTATCTATTTTTTTATATTTTTTTTATAGTAGGCACTATTTTTATTTTTTTGTGAAGTCCGTTCAACACCAAGTATTTTCTAACAGGCTTTGATTGATCTAGTTTTGACTGTAACTTATGACTGTAGCATTATGACTTTAACATAGATAATTATCTGTGTTTTACAAAATCACATTAGATTTCCAATGGATGGAATTTAGGCCTGGACATTGTATGAGAAATTGTGGCCTTTTGGCTTTTTGAGGACAAACAAATTTAAATAGTTAAATGGAGAAATTATGGGTGTATCTGAAATTTGGGACCTTCTAAAGCCGTATATCAAAGACAAACGTAAATCATTTAGGAGATTTGTCATAGATTATAAGGCAACAAATGGTCGAGCTCCAAGAATTGCTATAGATGGTCATAATTGGCTATTTGAATGTGGGTTTTTCCACAACGACTCTAAAAATCGAAGCACAGATGCATATAGTTATAAGACATCTCCAATAAATTACCAGTTCGAGAATGGCAAACCGTATCTGAATTTTATTAACAAGATGAGGGAACTTTTAATGTTTGACGTTACATTCATTCTTGTGTTTGACGGTTTATTAAAGCCACAATTCAAGGGGAAAGGCAATGCTCAATTAAGTGCGATGACACAGGAGACCCTAAGTAATGAGCAATTATTATCAAAATACCTTGACCAATATGATTTGCATTCGAGGACACACCAAAAAAATTGTGTGAAGAAAAATGATCGGACTATAAAAGGAATTGAAGATCTACTCGATGTAATGGGTATATCTTATATTATATCCTGTTCAGAAGGCGAAGCATTATGCGCAGAGTTACAAAGGATAGGAAAAGTGGATTATGTCATGAGTAATGATTCTGATTCATTAATATTTGGAGCCACTAAAGTTCTGAGAAACTACTCTAAAAATATAGAAGATAAAAGTCCCTCGTCTGCATCTCGGACACTTAATAACTCCGGTAATAATGAGTATTATGTCACTGTTGTTGATCTACAGGAAATTAATATTACCAGTGGTATCGTATTTAACTCTACCAGATTATTGTTCTTTAGCATCCTGATGGGAGGCGATTATAATGTTGGATTAAGTGGATTGGGGAAAACCAAAGCACTCGCATTGGCAAAATGGCGTGAGCCTGATTTTGCAGAAGAATTTTACAAAATTTTCGAATCAATATATAAATCTCCTTCAGAAGTGGTAAGAGATTATTCTGAATTCCAAAAGAAGCTGTATCAATATTGTAAACATCATGGAAAAGATATATTTGGAAGGAATTACAAATTACTCCTTGGTAAAGATAATTACGAAGGATGGCCGTTACCGCATCTGATATATCATTACCGTTTTCCGATTATAAATACAGTAATACCAGAGCAGCTTTTTGATTCTGAAAAGGTAATAAATATAGAAGGGAGTAGAAGATATAAGACACTAGATTTGAAACAAGTTAAAGACTTTCTAGATATGAGAGGCCTTCCTTCTTTATGTAATTATGACAGCTGGTTTCACAGAACATTACACGAGTTCTTTCTTTTAAGACAGATGAATCTCTTCCCCGATGAGATGGTTACAAATAACTATGCCAAAATAACGGATCAGAAAAAAGAAGTGGACAGGTGTGGTATGGTGGGATTTGAAAAATTAAAGATAAGATACAAAACATTTCTAAAGGAAACTGATTTTTCGATGATAACCGAGTTTAATCCAGATTCACCTGAAAAATTAGATCACGATAATAATAATAATATGGTAACGCAACGACAAATAGATAACATAAATTATCCATACGTGATGTGGCTTCCTAAATTGCTTATATATCCTAAGGATAATCTAATGGTTGCAAGGTTTGATGTGGAGAGATCAAAATGCATTTCAGCACCCTCGGTTGGAAAGAAGTTTACATTTGCCCGATCCCCAAAGAAAAAGAAATCAAATTATTCCCAAAGCAACACATTGGATGGGTTTTTATCTACACATTCCTCTCCCGTTAAAGCAGCATCCCCCTATCATTCACAATCTAATGTGAGGCTGTCTAGGGTCACACTTACCCCACCGAAAATAACCAAAACTACTGAAAATAGGAAAGTAAGACGTAAACTGTTCATAGATGAATCAGATGAATCAGAACAGGATACAGACCAAGATGACTCATTAATCATTGTCGAGGAAAAACAAGTCAAGAGAGATATAGAATACTTGCTGGCAACGTCGCCACGAAAACGTAAAAACAGTATTTTTGATTAGTAAACTAAAGCAATTCCACGCTATATTTTATTTGGTTCCTCGATATTCTTTAAATGAATGAATGAACTTCTCCTCTTTCTCTCAGAAATTTTTTGCAATTAAGAGCATTGATGAGCTCAGAGTGTAGTAATTCTCAACTGTATCATGTTATTTTGTCCTTTTGTATTTTGATGAGCAAAAAAATTTGATACTTCTAGTTAACCATTATTGACAGAGTACGTTGCTTTTTATATCGAATATTTTTTTTAAAATGCCAGCAGATCACAATGAGGAAATTATTATTGCCAACAACGTTAAGTACGACCAATTTATTGATAAATTTACAATGGGTTTTGGGAGTCTCTGAGGCCCTAAGCACATTTACAGAAAACACATTAAAGACAAGATAATGGATTTTAGGGTTGAAAACGGCAATGAAAAGACCAAAGATACGTAGATAAAGGTTGCCTGTCGAAAAGTGATGCTAACTTCAGTGAAGTGCTGCAGATGTTTCTAAGAGACGCTCCTTGAAGGAATTGCTAGAATTCTTTTCAGAACGCATGACCCAACAACCGTCAGAGCTCAGGGTCCTCATTTTTGTACACAATACCGAAGTGCCATATTCACTCATATTGATCCAAAAGGAAGCCCTGATTTTAAAAGGTACGTGGCAGCCCTAGTGGGAAAACAAGACCTTCACGTCAGTTAGCGTGATCCCGACCTTGTACGAACCTGGGGATTGCTACCAAATATATTTGGACAAAAATCCTGCTGGTTACGCTTGTCCAACCCAATTTGCCAGAGACTTGGTGTAATTTCCTTAAGAAGTTTAATTATTCTTTCTCGTATAAATAATTTTAATATTCACCAAAATAGTCATTGCAGTAGAGTACACCATTTCTTATATTTTTACTATTGTATACCTCAAAAATATAAATGGTATCCAAAGTATCAGAGCGTATGTTTAATTTGGTAACTGTTTGAAAAATTATTGGTTTTATATTCTAGAACAATTAAGAGATAAACAAGTATGCAGGGTATTAATTAAATGGTATAGTATAAGTTACAGAAGAAAGAGGCTTTCAAAAAATAATAAAAAAAGCTAATAATATAGATGATGCTATGATGAAAGAATATTATGTCAATCCAGGAATTCAATCGATGATTTCATGTCAACAAAGATATCAATAAGAATGCCAATGTGGAAACCAGTTTGTTGATAACAGTAATGGCTGCTGCATTTGATTTCTCTTGGTCTTCTGGCTTGGAGAACGTTGTAGATGTTCTGGAGCTGGACGACTGTTGGGCAGATGATTGGGGTCTTGTAATGGAAGATATTTCCACAGTGCTAGATCTAGAAACAGTGTGAGATACTGACCTAGATGTTTTAATCCCCTTTGTTGTATTGGAAATACTGGTGCTGATAGCAGTGGAATTGAGGAAAGAGAACGACGTAGAATTATTGTTTGTTGAGGTTGCATGTGTCTTAATAATGGAGGAAGTATTGGTAGAGGAAGAAATGCTGGAAGAAGAGGATGACTTTTTACCTTTATCCAAATGTTCACCGTCACCGGCACTGTTATCTAAGACATAATCCCTGTCAGAAATAACAACACTATCCTCAGTATAATTGTCCTTATTGGTGTAAATGTAGGACTTGTTACCGTTGATTACGGCGCCAGTGGGTGGGTCATAACAAGTGATGTTTGCTTCTTGTAAAACCATGTAGTAATAACCGGGATCTTGAATATCTGGAGCATCCCAGTTAATTTCACCACCAGCCCAAGCAATGGTACCAGGTTGATTAGTGACGTTACCGCCGGGCCATAGTGATAGTTGAACCTTTGCTGGAGTTTGAGGAAACTCGTATTCACCGGTAGTTGCGTTGTAAGTGCTGTTCTTGAACAAAGTTCTGCCCACGACACCGTCAACGGACCAGGTAATGTAATCTGGATGCCAGTCTACCTCATAAGTGTGGAAGTTATCGAAAGTGTTGGTGGTGGAGATATTTGCGCTGTTGGTGTAGTTTAGATTACCTTGGAAGTAATAGTTCGTCTGGACTGTATTTAGATCAGCACCGACAAATTCGAAATCGACCTCATCCTGGACGTTCGAAAAGAAGATCATGGCCGTGACAACACCGGCCAAGTGAGAGGATTTTAACCTAGCGGACATCTTCCCGTACCACATGTATCTAGTACTGGACAAAACGGAACCGCCAGAGTTTTTTGGCATGGCCAGGATCATACTATCCTCATCAGGGTAGTCGATCAGATAACCACTGTAGGTCCAATCACCAGCAGAGGCATTACCTAGGTAAGTATTGGCGTTGAGGACGTTCGCCGTGTAGTTGTTGTTAAACTTTGTCTGTGTGTTTTTGCAGATAGGCATGGCCACACAGGAATCGACAGAGAAGGAATACCTTGGGTTACAACTGTTCACACAGTATTGACCAGTACCGCACTGGCCGAAACTAGAGCAGCATGGGAACTCCTCTGGGCATTGTGACGTAGCGTTACAGTAGATGGGCTGGACCTGGGCCTGTACCCTCAGCACTTGAGCGAGAATTGCTAAAACAGGTAGCAACTGATATAGCATGTTATTATTGTTTTTTGTTTGTTTTTCTTACTTATTTTGTAATATTCACAAGTCTACAAGTGCCAAGAAATGAACTGGAAAGTAAAAACAACGATGTGAAATAGACTGTCTTTTATATGTCATATCTCATCCAGACCAATACTCCGTCGCTAAAGTATTACATTACCCAATGGAGACATTATTACTCGATTCAACAATGTCAATTAATATGATAAGAATGGGAGGCATCGCCAAAAGTTAGCCATTTTATCCCGAAGCGGGCCAAGCACGCGAAAAGAAACCCTGCCATGGCTTGAATTCGATTTCGAGAAACGGCAATTAGTCCCAAATGCGGAAATGCGATTTTTTTTGGCGTCGGCCCAAAACGGAAGTCTAATATAAAAATATTTTTCAATTTAGATTATTTAATCTCAGGTTTATTAAAAGTTGGTGTTTGGTAATTTCCGTTTAACTACAATTTCCACTCCGGATTATAATTTTTGGTGGAATTGTGGGAGACGCACAGCCCGTCAGCACTATTCCGTCGAGTTTAATTTACTTGTAATTATCTTGTTCGTTGAGTCAACCAACAGCTGTATAACTCTTAAGCCTTTTTCTTTTTTGGATAGTTGAATATCTTATTAGGTTTGCTAGTTATAAAACAAGTATTTACTTTCTAAGTTATAATGAAGAGGAAAACGAAAAGCTAAATGAGTAGAAATAAAAATAAAAAAATATTGGAAATTTATCGAAAAAAGCTCAGATAGGAAAAAGAGAAGCCGTTGCAAAGGCTTGCCTTTATCTCTTATTTTCTATAATAACCGTAGAATATGTCCTATTATGAATGTTGAAATCTTTTATGATAATTCTTACTTTCACTCTATCAAGGAGTTGTTGTTGTTTTTCAGTAGAAAGTAGTAATTTTCAAGAAAATAGTGCTTGAATCATACATCTTGTAGTACTTTTGATGGGAGGAATAAATAAGAGAATTATCAATGTTGAACTGAAAGGTGTCAAAGAAACAATGGTAAATAATAAAAAAAAAAAGAAATAGAGGTTATGAGTAACCTCGTAAACTATAGTACAGTTTGGTTTTTAATGAAAAAAAACTAAATGACCTTTTAGTATCTATAGTGGTCAGCCTTGTATGGACCTAGTTTTGGAATACTCAAGTAATCAGATTGAGCTTCGGTCAAGGTGGTCAATTGGACACCCAACTTACCCAGGTGGAACTTGGCGACGGCTTCGTCCAGGATCTTAGGCAAGACGTGGACGCCAACTTGGAATGGACCAGTCTTTTCGAACTCAGCGAATTTGGTTCTGAAAGCCTTGTCTTCAGACTTGAACAAAGCAATTTGGGCCAAAACCTGGTTAGAGAAGGAACAGGACATGACGAAAGAGGAGTGGCCAGTGGCACAACCCAAGTTAACCAATCTACCGTTGGCCAACAAAATAATGTGTCTACCTGATGCCATCAAATAACGATCAACTTGTGGTTTGATGTTGATACATTCCTTAGCATTCTCCTTCAACCAAGCAACATCAATTTCGATGTCGAAGTGACCAATGTTACAGACGATAGCATCTTCTGGCATTTCAATAAAGTGCTTACCGTTAATAATGTCTCTACAGCCGGTGGTGGTAACGAAGACTTGACCGATGGAAGCAACTTGTTCCATAGTGGCAACTTGATAACCTTCCATAGCAGCTTGTAAAGCATTGATTGGATCAATCTCAGTGACGATAACACGGGCACCCATACCTCTTAAAGCAGCAGCACAACCCTTACCGACATCACCGTAACCTGCAACGACAGCAACCTTACCAGCCAACATGACATCGGTGGCTCTCTTAATACCGTCGATCAAAGATTCTCTACAACCGTACAAGTTGTCAAACTTGGACTTGGTGACAGAGTCGTTAACATTGATGGCTGGTACCTTCAATTTACCGTCTCTCATCATCTTGTATAAGTGGTGAACACCAGTGGTGGTTTCTTCAGATAGACCGAAACAGTTTTCCAACATTTCTGGGTATTTCTCGTGAACGAAAGAGGTCAAGTCACCACCGTCATCTAAGATCAAGTTCAACTTTTGGTTGTCCTTGAAAGCAAATAGTTGTTGTTCAATACACCACATGTATTCCTCTTCTGACTCACCCTTCCAAGCAAAGACTGGGACACCAGAAGCAGCGATAGCGGCAGCTGCATGGTCTTGAGTAGAGTAGATGTTACAGGAAGTCCAGGTAACCTCAGCACCCAAAGCAACCAAAGTTTCAATCAAAACAGCGGTCTGGATGGTCATATGCAAACAACCAGCGATTCTGGCACCCTTTAATGGTTGGACATCGGCGTAGGCCTTTCTAATAGCCATCAAACCTGGCATCTCATGTTCGGCCAATTCAATTTCCTTTCTACCAAAGGCAGCTAGGGAGATATCAGCAACTTTGTAGTTTTGGGCTGGAGCAGACATTTTTCTTGTATTTACTTTTAGATATACAACAAGTTCTAAATGATTAGAAGTAGAATCGAAAAAGAGTAAAAATGAAATGAAACAAAATTAAAATAAAACTGAAACATATACATTCAAAATATAAATGGAAACATAAATTAAAAAAATTTTCTAATCCCGAAAGGTAGCAGAAGTTATCTTAAATGTACTTGTGAAATATATATTATATACTTTTTTTTTCAAACCTTCGAGAGAGCGATGAGCATATGAAAGTTTTTTCAAGAAGAAACAAGAAAAAAAAAATTATTTTCAACAACTCGCCGTGCGTACAGACAATCTGTACTCTATACGAGCCACACGAACACAATATGGTATTGCAGTAGAAGCCAAGCCTTCCTTAAAAACAAAATATTCTTTAATTATATATACTATTTAACGTATTTGAGATGCTGCTCTATGTGAGAAAAGACCATATTGGTTAGTTTTTGAACATCGATGCTTCTTTTTGGTCTCTCGCCTTTAGTAATGTGTCCGCTTTACTTTTTAGTGACGAGAGTTGACCTGTGTACAAGTCCTGTATGTTTTCCAATTGTGCCTCGAATTCTGTTACAAATAGCTCTATTGGTTTTGTATCGAGCGCAAGGTTAACTAATGTGTCTCTGAATGCTATAATTTCTTGTTTGTGCGTAGTGAATTTGAACCAGTCCTCATGGATCTGTTGTATCTCCTCGTCTTCTTCATTGTCCTTTTCTTCGTCTTCGTAAATATCCCTAAATGCCATATACTTGGACCATTCCGTAAACAACGTATCCCCCCACTCCTCGTACGCCTCTATAGATTCCGATCGTACAATCTCCGCGGATTTGTTGGCCTCCTCCACAAATGTGTTTAATTTCCCTCTAACTAAGCCCAACAAATCGTCAAATTTCAGTTCCGAGGTCTTGAAGTGGTGGGTTATGAGTGGCCTCGTAATGTATGAGTCCAGTAACTTGGTGCCCGTGTGGTCATAATAGAATACGCTGTCGGTATTTTCATCATATCTCATCGTACAGTTGATATCCTGGATCGTTTCTGAAAGGTTTCCAATGTTTTCCATCATTTCTTTGTGGATACTGTTGATTTCGTCCCCCAGGTCAAGCTCGCCTCTTCGAACGTGATCCAAAAGTATGCTCTGTACTTCTTTGTTCAATTCTCTCTCAGCAGACGAGAATTTCCTGGATATTGTGTTCTGCCAAAGACTGAACCCTCCATTCTGGAGTAATGATTCAATAGCTACCACATCATCTATCTCTGGAAAGCCAACTGCACCATTATCTGTATGTTTTTGTAGTGTGATGTCTACATTATCGCTAAGTACTGCATCCACCACCTCTTCGCAAGTACTGCGCTTCGCACTAGACCCTTCTTTGCTACTATTCTTCTCTTTTTCTTCTTCCTCGTCCTCGTCACTGCCACTGCCACTGCCACTGCCATTTTTCAGAGTTCCATTCTTCAACAACAGATATGCCGGGTTCCCCTCATAAAATCGCACGCCTTCCAAGTTATCCTTCAGTATTGCAAACCCATCATTTAGAGAGTCAGTAGCTCTTTGAGTAAGTGGTCGCAGGTAATGCATCGCTAGCCTGAGGTTCTGTAATATCGGCCCCAGTTTCTTGTGTAGGCAGCAACACAGTTTATTGCTATGTAGGAACCGGATCATGCCTTGGTAAACCCACTCGAAGAACTTCAGCACCCCACTGATATTACCTAGATCGACTCCTTCAAACGCCCGGCTCCCGTTAGTGTACATCCCATCCGTCATAACCACATCACACGTAGGCATCGTAGTCACTATCGGATGGCTCATGTATATTATGCCGGCAGAGAGCAGAACAGAACAGGCCATCAACAAAGTAACTGCCACTCTGGTCATTTTGTGTTGATAAGATTTTTGTTTCCCAACTTTGTTAGTTGCTTATTTATCCACTAATTTTGAATGTAAAAATTACTGTTATTATTCTGTAACACTTTCTGTCGATATATTTATCTATATGTACAGTAGATAGTAAACCTCTTGTGGTCGTTAAGCTGATTTCTGTCAAATGATATAATCAAATCACATGTAATGGCCATGACCACAGTACAAAAATAAAAAGTAATAATTTTTTTTTTTTCATGAATGCACACACACACCCAAAAACCGTTTAAAATGATTTTGAGTCATGTGATGTATCACAATCTACGTTTTAGTAATCATGTATTTCGTATTTGATGATTCACTTTTTTTTTATTCTTGTCATAATAGAGTAGAGAAGACTAGACAAAGCACTCTTTCTATTATCCGCTACTTTCTTTTTTATTGATGTGTGTGTCATTCAAAATTATGCTTGTATCTCAGCAAGATAATATGTACCAAGATTATTTCATTATGTTAAGTTAAGCCGAAAAGTATTGTCTTTTTAAGAACTTGCATTACATACAATAAAAGGTTTATATGTCAAAGCCGTACATATATATATTTATTTATTTATTTATTTATTTAAAGCGTTTCCGAGCGAGACATCTCTCTCTGTGTCTCATTCCGTTCTATCACTTTGATCATCGAAACTTTTCTTTCTCGCCTTTAAGCAGCGAGAAGGAAAAAAAATTGAAAAATATGGAAATACTGGAAGAAACAGTGGTTATTGGCCATTTTTAAGGATTGTCAAGACTGAAGGCTAGATATAATTGAGTTCAAAAGGTAAGAGAAGACAAAGACCAACAAAAAAAAAAGTTTCCTGTGAATATAGTTCTATCCTTTTCTCTTTTTTTTTGGGTAATTTTGAAGACTTCTTTTTGGAATTATTTGGGCACCCCCTTGTGAAGTAGTAAGCTGGAAGAATAGAAAAGAGGCAATTCGATAAAGAGCAGTTTATTATTAGAGAGAGAAAGGTAATAGTGCAATACTTTGTGGGGAAAAGAGGGAAAAAAATATAAGAAGGGCCAAAGTGGGGGAACATACTTACCAACATAGAATAGAATAGAGTTCACTATGTCGTTTTGGCCATTTGGACAGACATCGTCCCATTCGGATATAGATAAGATCCTGGAACAATATCTGAGTGTATTACATAGGTTGGAGAAAGAGAATGTGCAGATACCCAGTGTTTTCAAGGCCAGTCTTGAAGGGAAACGAGTTCGCGAGGATAAACGGAAGAGCATCAATCATAAGAAACAGCGGACACCAAAGGATCACTTGAAAGAAGATAAGGACGGAAATGAAGAAGATAAGGACGGAAATGAAGAAGAAGAGGAAGAGGAAGAAGAAGGGAGTATCCAGTTGACTCGCAGTAAAGATTTGAACAGGTGTGAAGGTGACGAGAAGGAGGAAGGAATTTTTGATTCTGATACTATCGATTCAGAAAGAAGCAACGAGTTTAAAACAAATATTACCACGGATTTAAGGCGTGCTGACAATAATGAAGAAGAGTATGAAACGCTGGAGCATAGCGGAGATCTGGCAGGCAGTGATAGCAGCAGTAGCAGTAGCAGTAGCGGAGATCTGAGCTGTTCGAGCAATTCCTCAGCTTCCCAGTCTACTACATCGATGGCACTGAACGGCAATGAATTGCAAGAGACAACAGAACCAATTGTTGTTGACATGTCTCAGCATAAACTGGATAGCTTTTTTATAGATAAAATGTTGCAGGAGTCGGAGTTGTTAAATGAATTGTCAGTTCAGAATAAGAGCTTATTAGATTTTATTTGCTTTGGGTTCTTTTTTAGGGACGGTGATGGAGAAAGAGTTGAGAATATCCAATATTTATTAGAGCAATTGGTTTTCTGTGTTAACCAGTTCAAGATTGAAGATATAGATGATGAGTTCGATGGCAAAGTTGTCTCATCTCGTGGTTCAAGCCCTTCACCAGATGATAACAACATGGACTTTAATAAAATATTAAGTGATCAACAAGAAGATACGGATGAGTACTTATCTAGAGCAAACTTAATATCAGACTTGCTATCTCTTGATATCTGGCTAATCACAGAGTCCCTCGTGAAGAATAGGAGTTTCTTAGATAAAATTTGGTCGTTGCTGAGCCATAAGAATTTTGCTTATGAGCGTTCTCCTTTGATCCCGATATTTCTGAAGATCAGCCAAAATCTATTAGTTACTAGACAGGATCAATATTTGAATTTCATCCGATCACAACATGATTTGGTCGACCAAATGTTAAATCATATTGACATTGCTCTGCTAATGGATTTTTTCCTAAAGCTAATCTCTACCGATAAGATAGAGTCTCCAACAGGAGTTATCGAGCTCGTTTCAGACCAAAAATTAATTGAGAAATTGCTCAAGTTCCTGAATAATACCCTGTATTCACCAGATATTCAAGCCTGTGTTTGTGACTTTTTAAAGGCGTTAATTGTTATTTCTGCAAATGCACCGTTAGATGAACTCTCGATTGGTCCAAACTCATTAACTAGAAGACTGGCATCGCCAAAGTGTATTGATCAAATGATCAAGATTATTATACAGGAAAGAGGACCAGCTCTGAATACCACAATTTCTATTGTAATTGAACTAATTCGTAAGAACAATTCAGATTATGATCAAATCAACCTATTAGACACAACAGTGGAATCCCATCCTCCCTCTGATAGAGATCCAATATATTTGGGATATCTTCTAAGAAGATTTGCAACTCATTTACCGCAATTATTTGAAATAATTGATGACATCAATAAATCCAGCGATAAAAATCAAATCTCAACAAACCAATTGAATGAAAATTTTAAACCTATTGGCTTCGAAAGGTTCAAAGTAGTTGAATTAATTGCAGAATTACTGCACTGTTCTAATATGGGCCTATTGAATACGAAAAGAGCAGAACGTATAGCTAGGGTACGTGATAAAGTTAGAAAGCGTATTTCGTATCAATTACAGGATGCTTTGAACGAACTAACAATCACACCTGAACCTTCGAAAAATAAGAACTCAGCAGAAAAGAATCTCGTTGATAATGAAAGGAAAAAAGGCGATGAGAATCTTTCCAGCGATAATGAATTTCAGAGCGTAAATACGGATGAAAATGATGAAATTGATGAAACCTTCGATATACCATATATTAATGAGGAACAGAATGAAAAACTCCGTAGTAATCCAACGATTGGAGACTTGTTCAAAATAAAACTGTATGATTCCCAGATTATACCAAAAATTATGTCTTTATTTTTGGATCATCCCTGGAACAATTTCTGGCATAATGTTATATTTGATATTATTCAGCAGATATTTAATGGTAGGATGGATTTCTCATATAATTCATTCCTAGTATTTTCATTATTCAATTTACAAGGGTCCTTCAAATACATGCCGGAAGAAGCCTCAAATGTAGCTAAACTCCGTCAATTTAAAATTACTAAAGATTTTATTTTGGAGGGTTACCAGTACTCTTATAAGTTTTACGAGAAGAAGAATACTAATTTAGGTTACATGGGCCATTTAGTGCTGATTGCCGAAGAAGTTGTGAAGTTTTCTAAACTATACAAAGTTGAGCTAATTTCACCTGATATCCAAGAAGCACTACAGGAGTCTGATTGGAAATATTACTCTGAGGAAGTATTGAATCATACAAGGTTGATGTACTCTAAAATTCTTGGCGGTGGTAACTTCGTTGAGGACGGAAACGGAAACATTATTCCACAAATAAATGACGGAAACTACCTTGGCTATGATGACGACAGTGATTCTTCCGGTGGAAAATTGATAAATGTTGAAACTCTTGAAGAACAGCTTTCACTTTCTACTGAATCTGATTTGCATACCAAATTACGTGATATGTTATTAATGAAATCACAACAGGAGGTCGATGATAAAAATTCTGCCAATGGGGTTATTATATTGGGACCACCCGGGGATAGCCAAGATGATAAGGATAGCCAAGAAGAAGGGGCACTAGGGGAAGAAGATCAACCCTGAAATGAAGGCATTGGTGATTATGAGCATATTCTGTTATTTTAAAAAAATATTTTTTTTCCAATAACTCTATGTGCCTAACCTCCATCTGCATACAAAAAAAAAATTCTCTTATTTATTCTTGACTGTCCTGTTCACGTTTTCTTTTCCTTTCCTATCTTCAACCATTTATGATTAAAAAATTGTTTCATAATGAAATAAAATTTCTAACAAACGGACTACTTCATTTTTTGGGTTTGTTACCAATCGTTATTATAATGACTTTCTTTTATTCGATATCTCTTCAGAAAATTTCTGAAGTTCTTAACGTCATGATTATGAAAAAAAAATAATAAAAGCAAAAAAAATAAACATATATATATATATAAATATATTAGCATAATACACTTTATCGGACAGGCTTTTTAAAAACCTGATCTAAATCTAAATAGATAATATTTTATCATCAAACAAACAAAACAAATACTAACAAGAAAACAAGAAAATAGTAGCGAACTGCGTGTTTGTTGAGAGCCACCGGAAAAACCATCTTATCTCATCAAAGGTAGTGATTTGAACCAAAATGAAATTGAATAGAAAACCCAGTTTGACATACGTTATGAATATAATTTCTTTTGTATTTTTTTATTGAAATAAGAATAGAACACAGGTGAAAACCATTGGTCTCTCTTTTCCTCTTGTATAGAGTTAAAAACGTAGACCTTAAAAAATTGATATTGGTGGGAGTTTAATTTGGCGAAATCACCAATATTGCATATAAAATGTACTTATTACACACAAGTCCCTCATTAAGAAAGTTTTCTACTTGGAAAAACATCGGTTACTAAATATTAATTTGGCTCATTTTTTTTTTTTTTTTTTGGAGATTAATGAAGTAAAGTCATCAGATAGCTCAACATTTTGATATATTTAAAAGAGATTTTTATAACGAGACGTTATTTCTAATTTTTTATTGCATTCCGTTAAATATTCTTATCGTCAGCATATAATGTGATACGACCGTAACACGAACTAATTATAATCTACTCTAACCTATTAGATTGGACAATGTATCAGGTCCATCAGAAAAAGCTTTCGAATTTAAGTATCAAATTGTTAGGATTAATACGGTTCCGCTATTAGATAGGTAAAATTGAATCCGCGAAATTAAAAGTGAATTAATAATAAATATACGAAAAGTATATTTGATAAGAAAGTCCTTTATATTTATTTTATAGTAAAAATTTAAGAATCCACAACCTTTTAACCCCCCCCCCCCCGTAATAATGCTATTATTCAAAAACGAGACTAGCCTTCTTGATATTTTCCAGTACCAGTTGATGGGATTCATAGGAGCTGTTAAGCACGATGAAACATACCATGTTTGAGGACAACTCACTAACGTATATGCTATCATTAAGCACTAGGTTCTTGAAGCCACTTTTCAGTTTGGTACAACTTTCCTTATAATTTTTCATGATATTGGAGATCTTTTCGAACCTCTTGGGATCCAGCTTCCCCGACGCGATGTTATCCCTTTCAGTGGCGCTAGGTACCACGGTTGAGTCCACGTTACTGGAGCATATAACGAGACACGTAGTCTTTTCAAACAGGATGATCTCGTAGGCGTCCATCACCACTTTCAATTTTTTCAGGTTTTGCTGGTGCACGGACATGTTGGGTATCAGTGAACAGACGATTTGTGACCAGGCTTTGTAGAGACTCTCGTCCCAGATGGATGTCGGAAACCCGACGAGCTCCGGGAACCCGTAGTCGCTGGAGGTCTCCTTGAGCTTCTTCATCATCAAATGGAACAGCTCGTCCCTTTTATCCAGCTGCACCAGGTCCATCTTGTGCAGCAGCACGAAGATCTTGGCGTCGGGCGAGTACTTCCTCAATTGCCTCAGCGCCCTCGTGAAGATCTCTATGTCTTTCATCACCTCCTGCGACTCGACGTCAAAGACGTGGATCAGCACCTGCACCATCTGAAAGATGTGGTCCTTCTGCTTCGTGAAATAGTTCTCCATGAAGACATCCTGACCGCCGCAGTCCCACAGGTTCAGCGTCATGTTCCCGAGAAACCGCAGGTGGCTATGCTCCACGTCTATCGTCACCCCAAGCCTCCTGGTATCAAAAGCACTGTAGTTGCTGAATATGATAGACCTCATCGACGACTTACCGGACCCGGACCGGCCCATCAGCAGCAACTTCTTCCTATTCCCTGAATCATCCATTGTATTGTAAAAAACTAACTCTTGGTTCTTTTTATATAATGAGAGCACTTATCTAATTTAAGATTTTATACGTTTCATCTCCCTTTATAAGAATATATATATATATATAGTCATTTCAATTACTACAATCTTTTGAGAAAGAAAACCCTAACGAAGAAAAAGAAAAGGAAACCCTAAATAAACCCTAAAACAAAACCCTAAAAACCATTCAAATCGTACTATACGTCATCTGCACGTGAACGCATGTGCATACTCACCCGGCCACAAAAAAAGAAAGAATATAAAATAAAATAAAATATGAAGATAAAGATAAGGTACAGTGAGAACGTACCGTGGGAGACAGCGATACCACGGGGGGGGGGGGAGTAAGAGAAGTAGTAAATACAGAGAGAAAGCGCTGCACGGGTTTACTGGAAACCCACATGGGGCAGGTTTTGTGTGCCGGACGGAGCGGAGGAGCGGAGTGAGTAATATAGTCTACACTTTGGGAATCACCACCGCGAAAGGGGGCGGTGGGGTCAGAAACGGCCGTAGAAGAAATAAAAATTCGAAGAAAAATTCTGAAAAAAAAACTTCTGAAGAAAAATTTCTGAAATTCAATCTAATTTCCCGGACACACGTGGGCGGTTAGATTAGAACTCATTATTATGAAGAAAACCGACTGTTCGCTCTCTCTTTGCAAGTGCAAGGAAAGCACGGTGCGGAAAGAACTTACTTTCGACTACTCCGTGCGACTTCCAGAGCTTTACGTCCTACAAAAACTGGGCCAACACGTGTAGAGCACTAAAATTAGCTGTTATATTTTATTATATAAGTGGCCAGGGGTTGTAGCAACAGAAGTTTCTTGTGGTTTTGTTTGTAGTATTGTAGTGCCCTCTATAACAGTAGATCAAAAGACCCCACTCGCAAGACTTGGAAACTGTCAAAATCAAAAGTAGAACAAATGAGTATTGAGAAAGATGATGTGCTGATCGGCACTAAGGAGAAGAGAGATGTTCCTGTCCACATCACCGAGGGTGGTAACATGGCCTTCCACAACTACCTGAAGGACTTCGCGCATATTGACGACCCCTTGGAGAGGAGGAGACTGGCGCTGCAGAAGATCGACGAGAGACCTTTCGGCTTCGACCAGGTCAAGACCATCTTGATCGCCGGTGTCGGTTTCCTTACCGACTCCTACGATATCTTCGCCATCAACTTGTCCATCTCCATGATGGCCTACGTGTTCTGGCAAGGTAACATGCCTACCCCTACCCAGACCCTGCTGAAAGTCAGTACCTCCGTTGGTACGGTCATCGGGCAAGTTGGGTTCGGGACCATGGCCGATATCGTCGGCCGTAAGAAGATATACGGTATAGAACTGATTGTTATGATCGCTACAACGATTTTACAGACCACTATTGGTAGATCCCCAGGTGTTAACTTCCCAGCGGTGCTGGCGTTCTACCGTATCGTGATGGGTATCGGTATCGGTGGTGACTACCCACTGTCTTCTATTATCACCTCCGAGTTCGCTACCACGAAGTGGAGAGGTGCAATTATGGGTGCCGTCTTCGCTAACCAGGCCTGGGGTCAGATCGCAGGTGGTATTGTCGCGCTTATCGTCATCCGTGCCTACAAACCAGACTTGATCCATGCCAACTCCGGCGCCGAATGTGGTGCGGTTTGCCAAAGAGCCTGTGACCAGATGTGGAGAATCCTAATTGGTTTCGGTGCTATCCCTGGTGTCATTGGTCTATATTTCAGATTGACTATCCCAGAATCTCCAAGATACGCTCTAGACGTCAAAGAAGATATCGAAATTCCAAGACTTGAGAAGCACGCTAACATCGGCAGTGACGAGGAACTGGATTCTGAGAACTTGGAAAGATCTAGCACTGCTGTCGAAATCAGTAACGCCCGTCCACCTCCAAAGAAGGCCTCCTGGAAAGATTTCTGGCATCATTTTGGCCAATGGAAATATGGTAAGATTCTAGTCGGTACAGCCGGGTCCTGGTTCGTGTTGGATGTCGCCTTCTATGGTCTGAGTTTGAACACTGCCGTTATCTTGCAAACCATCGGTTACGCTGGTTCCAAGAATGTATACCACAAACTAGATGACTCTGCGGTTGGTAATTTGATTTTGATCTGTGCGGGTTCCTTGCCAGGTTACTGGGCCACTGTTTTCACCATTGATACCGTTGGTAGGAAACCCATCCAATTCATGGGTTTCTGTATTTTGACCGCATTGTTCTGTATTATCGGTTTTGCTTACCACAAGATTAGTGACCATGGTCTATTGGCATTATACGTTCTCTGTCAATTTTTCCAGAATTTCGGTCCTAATGTTACCACCTTCATCGTTCCAGGTGAGGTTTTCCCTACCAGATACAGGTCTACTGCACACGGTATTTCTGCTGCCTGCGGTAAAGTCGGTGCCATTATTGCGCAAACAGCGTTGGGTACTTTGATTGACCACAACTGTGCTCGTGACGGTAAGAAAAAGAACTGTTGGTTGCCACACGTTATGGAGATTTTCGCTCTATTTATGTTGCTAGGTATCTTTTTGACGCTCTTGATCCCAGAGACTAAGAGAATGACCCTGGAGGAAATCTCAGAAAGATACCACGATGAAGTAGATGTTTCAAAGATACCGTCTCCTTCCCAACAGGCAGGTCCAGATAGCCCTTCTTCTTCTTCCATATCAGATGACAGAATGGTTTAAAAAAAAAATAAAGGTAAAAAAAATTTTTATTCGCACATAGCAAAAACATAACAAAAACAATTAGACATTGTCGGAGGTAGGGGGGGACTTTAAAACCAATTATAACGACATTTTTAATATATTTTTTTTATTCACATGGTAATCCCTCCCTCCTCCTTACTTTCCGTCGAGTTTAACTTTCACTTGCCAGAGGCTTAAAAAAACTCAAACTTGTATACTAGACCTTCCAAGGTTAACTTTTGCACAAAATAAAGAAAACAAACTTCTCCCAAAGGAAGAACATTTTTTTTTGGCTTTTCTTTCCACTCCCCCGTTGTCTCTTCTCTTATTTATATCTTTTTTCGCTCATTTAGAAAATTTACTTTTCTTTCATAATTAGTTTTGTTTATAGAAACTTTTAAGATACAATGCAAAAACAAACAAATCACTATCAAACATTAAATTTTATCTCATTTATACAATTGTATATATACATTTGTATTTATTTATTTATTGTCTATAAAAACCATTCTGCACGAACGCATGTGACATTGTGAAGATAACGTCGAACGAAAGCATGTGATACCATATGATATAACGTTAGACGGCCGAACATGGACCATCATGTATCACGAATGTCAGGCGGAGTAGCACATATACACTTACCCGATTAGGAAACATGTAAATAAAACCTTTAGTTTTTTTGGGAAACATTACCCGCACAGTAAAAATGTCACATGTGACGACGACATAAAGAAGAAAATAATTTTTTTGTATTGTGCTGTGATCTCTTTCTTGTGTGTGTGTGTTTTTTGATATTATTTTCTTCGATCTTCCCACAGAAACGGATGCAGAAGGGCAACAGTTTTAATTAATTGTATCAAGTTAAAAAAAAAAAACAAAACAAACAAAGAAGATTTTTGAAAATGGAAATGATGAGACACGAAAATAAAATAAAATAAAATAAAATAAAGATAATAATACACAGGTGGGAAGTTTGTAAAGTTTATAATTGAGATAGCCAAATAATTGAACGCCTTCTGTTTTCTGAGTTCTGGGAAGTATAAGGTGTTATAATAAACTACAGCAGCAAGAAAAAGAAAAAAAATAACAACAACAAAAAAACAAGTATACAACATACTAAACAAAGAAGGTAATGAGAGAGGTTATTAGTATTAATGTCGGGCAGGCTGGTTGTCAGATCGGTAACGCCTGTTGGGAGTTGTACTCTTTGGAGCACGGTATCAGGCCAGACGGTTATCTAGAGGAAGGTTTGACGAAACCAAAGGGTGGCGAGGAAGGGTTCTCCACGTTCTTTCACGAGACCGGATCTGGTAAGTACGTTCCTCGCGCTGTTTATGTGGATCTTGAGCCCAATGTCATTGACGAGGTGCGCACTGGCGCGTATAAGGACCTGTTCCACCCAGAGCAGCTGATCAATGGTAAAGAGGACGCGGCCAATAACTACGCCCGTGGCCACTACACTGTCGGGAGAGATCTTTTGGACGATATACTGGAGAGAATTGGGAAGATTGCAGACCAATGTGACGGGCTGCAGGGGTTCTTGTTTACACACTCACTAGGTGGCGGTACCGGTTCCGGGTTAGGGTCGTTGTTGCTGGAGCAATTGTCTACGGAATACGGTAAGAAGTCCAAGCTGGAGTTTGCTGTGTACCCAGCGCCACAGCTTTCCACCTCGGTTGTCGAGCCATACAACACCGTTTTGACCACGCATACCACGTTGGAACACGCCGACTGTACTTTTATGGTCGATAACGAGGCGATATACGATATGTGCAAGAAGAATTTGGATATCACGAGACCAAGTTTCTCCAACTTGAACAACCTAGTGGCACAGGTGGTCTCTTCTGTGACTGCCTCTCTAAGATTTGATGGTTCTTTGAACGTCGACTTGAACGAATTCCAAACTAACTTGGTTCCATACCCAAGAATTCATTTCCCATTGGTTTCCTATGCTCCAATCTTGTCTAAGAATAAAGCTAATCATGAGTCCAATTCCGTTCCAGAGATCACCAATGCTTGTTTCGAACCTGGTAACCAGATGGTTAAGTGTGATCCAAGAAGTGGTAAATACATGGCTACCTGCCTTCTATATAGAGGTGATGTGGTAACGAGAGATGTACAGCAAACAGTTGCCCAATTGAAGAACAAGAAGACTATTCAAATGGTGGATTGGTGCCCAACAGGTTTCAAGATCGGTATTTGTTATGAACCTCCTACCGTTACTCCAAACTCTCAATTATCAGCTGTCAAGAGGGCTGTGTGTATGCTATCCAACACTACCGCTATTGCGGATGCCTGGAAGAGGATAGATAGAAAATTCGATCTAATGTACTCCAAACGTGCATTTGTCCACTGGTATGTTGGTGAAGGTATGGAAGAAGGTGAATTTACGGAAGCAAGAGAAGACTTAGCGGCACTAGAAAGAGATTACATTGAAGTAGGTGCAGATTCTTATGGTGACGAAGAATTCTAAAAAAAAAAGAAAAAGAAAATAAAGAAGAGAAAACATTTGTTTTTGAAATGATTTCTACAATATCTGGATTTGATCTTCCCTTAATTTTTTTTTTACAAACAAAAAGCAACTATAATAATGCGAAATGGTGAAAAGCATATAACCAAGAAATTACAAAAAGGTGAAAAAAAAGTAGGATAATATATGCTTGCGAAAGAAGCTAGCTCTAAAAGTTTAACAATTAATTCCTCATACCCCATGCCACTAATCCTCTCCATACCCCGCGCCCGTCGCCGGCCCCCAATCGAATTCCACATTTAATATTTTAAAGAAATAGTAACATATTCTCTTATTTCTTTTGTCTCCTTTTCTATGTTACTACTTTTATTTTTTTTTATTCTTTATTCTATTCTATTACTACAATAATAATTAGTATTTTATTTCCATTATTTATTATTTAGTATTTTGCGATGTAATTTCAAATATATATATATTTGTCCTTAACTCATTATCAAATATAGCATCAAATGATAATTACTTCAGCATTTTAATTTAAATCCATTATATTACACAAAGGTTGAGGCCTTTATTACTTTATTTTCATATTCCATTGTTTGGATTACTAAGAAAGGATCGTAGAACCAGGTGGCAAACTTTGGCAGAGGAATTGTAAAATAAAAAAAATGAAAAAAAAATTGAAAAATATTGAAAAATCAACATTTAAAGCTCATCGCGCTCCGCTAATTTTCATTTAAGTTCATATTCGAGTTGGTTTTCGACCCCCTTGAAAATAGTACATAAACAACATAGAAACGTTACTGCAACAATGAGTGACGATATAGTTGAGCATAAGAACATTTTGGATGAGCCGTTACATGGTTTGTACATTCCGACCGGTCTTTTTATTGCTGGTGTAGCGATTATGACTTACCTGTCTGGTGAGCCAAAGATACTGCTGGCACTTTTGGTGCTAGGTATGTTAGTGGGTGCTAGATTTTATGCTGCGTTCCAGAGAAGGAGGTCACTGTATCCAGATAAATGGACATCTTTGGAACTGGAAGATCAAACTTTGATCTCTAAGAACACCGCTATCTATCGCTTCAAACTAAAGACGCCATTGGAGACCGTCGATATCCCATCCGGTTACCATGTCCAGGTTAGGATATTCATTGACGGCAAAGAGGAAATCAGGAATTATAACCCAATCAGCTCTAGGTACGAGAGAGGCCATCTTGATTTACTAGTGAAGTCTTACAAAGACGGTAAAGTCTCAAAGTATTTTGCTTCTATGAAACCTGGAGAAACTGTTGATTTCAGAGGTCCAGTAGGTACCTTGATCTATAAGCCAAACACTTACAAAAATATTGGAATGGTTTGTGGTGGTTCTGGTATTACCCCAGCCCTACAAATGCTAAATGATATCATTACTGTGCCAGAGGATTTGACTAAACTCTCCTTAATTTATTGTAATGTTACCGAAAATGATATTTTGTTAAAGGATGAGTTGGATGATATGGCTGAAAAATATCCACATTTCGAGGTTCACTATCTTATCTCTCAAGGTGACGAAACTTGGACGGGCGATGTTGGTCAAATTTCAAAGGAATATATGCAAAAATATTTGCCAAACCCATCTGATGATAGTAGACTTTTGATCTGTGGTCCAGAAGGTTTCAATGAGAAGGTCTTTCAATATGCCAAAGAACTTGGATGGCAAATGGACTACTCTAAATCTAAGGGAGATGAGCAAATATTTGTATTCTAGTTTAAGAGGAATGAAAAAAAAAAAATATTAAAAGATATAAAAAAAATAAAAAAATGTGTCTATCTGCATTGCTATATATCGAAACTGAGATTATGACACATTTGCAATCGTAATTATAAACGCAACGGTTTACAATAAAATATAACGACTGAGTATTTTCAATAACCTTTGCAAAAATAACAACTTTGGAAGATACCCCTACACACACGTTATTTGTCCTATAGACACATACCAGAATTGTAACATCCATGGCAAGCATTGTACATTTTCATGAACAATTATTTATTCTAATGGTACGTTAAGACATTGGTTACATTTGTATATATATATATAACATATAGAATTTGCTTGTGTCCTCAGCAGCGGATATAAAATATATCAATAAAATATTATTACAACTTATGGCTATAGATTACAAATGCAAGTATGATAATTTGTCAGATTAATATCAAATCATCAAAACATTATCCATATATTCTGATAATACAGAATTCATAGGTGGAATATCTGCCAATTCATGTAGTAATACTGGCTTGATTGTTTGACAAAATTGTATTCCCGGGCCTTTGGTGTCATTAGATACTAAACACAAAAATGAGGCAGCTGCTTTCGAGACGTCTGATAATTCTTCAGCAAAGGTTAGCTGTGGTAAAGGTTCTTGTTTTGCTGGTATAATTTTACCCCCATCACTTACAAGAAACTTTGAGGAATTAATACTATCTTTGGCAGCCAGGGCATTGCCTTCTCGTACAGTGATTGCTTTTGGTCTTGGTTGAATACCTTTTATAACAAATCTCTTGTTACCAGTTTTAGGATCTGTAACAACCATCGCAGAGGCGCCTTTGAAGGCATTAGAAACATTTTTGATAAACTCGACAGCAGGTAACAACTTTCTACCAGTCTCCCGTAATTTAGAACCAAAGGTAGATTCATAAGCTCGCCATAACGATATTTGTGTAAATTCAGAATTGTCCACGCATTCAAAACAACATCTTATCCAAGCTGCTGATCGCACAGGTTCCTGCATTGCAAAGAGATCATCAAATATTTCCTTGTCTAATATAGGGACTTCCTTAGGAGCTGGTGGCCTCAGACGTCTTATTAATTTAACCTCTGTCTTCTCCACTTCTGAATAATTTGGTAGTTCTATGTTATAAGTTAGCAATTTAGGAATAATAGATGCGAGTATAGAACATCTTTCTATGTCGGCGAATAGTTCCTCGATTCTTCTATTACCCGGTAGAATATATTGATATAGGAAATCTAGGGAGGCCATGACTAGTTCTTCATCTAATTCAATCAATAAGAAGCAGACAATTTGAGTCAGGGTGGACGGATCTATATTATCAACGACACTCTCTTCATCTGCCTTAGATCTAACCAGTAGACGAGACAACGATCTTAATATAGATATGACCATAGACCTGTCTCTTGTGTAACCAAGTATTTTCAACAATGCCAAGAAATATGGATCACCCTTCATTGCGGGTGCCATGTAGGAAGACATGGCTTCCATCAAGTCTAGAGAATAATGTATAATTTCATTCATGTAAGAGTTGTTTGATTCGTAGATTGTCCATGCTGTTTCAGGATCGTTCAAAGATGCATATTTCTGTAAAACGAAGAGTAGAAATTTCTTTATAGGTTCGTATCTAATCAAAGCTTGAACGGAGTCCTGGTCTTGGGCCAAATTTCTTAGGATCAAAAGACAATTCAGCGTAGCTTGCAACTGCTCCATTGCGTTTGTTTCATAGATAAGTGGTTCATTGAATTTTTCTACCAGCTCAAAAAGTGGCTCAATGAACCCATTAAACAGCGGTAATAGTTCTTTATCCTTCTGTAAACTTATCATATAGGGTGCTTTGTTACTATAGGCCAGATACTTCTTCATAGCCCATTTGATCTCCTCAGGAAGCCCACTGACTAAAGACATACGCATCCGAGTCAAATCATCAATCCCGCGAGCAGTTTCTCTAGGTATATTTTGGAAAACATGTAAATTGGCTAACGAATAACTCTTGGGATCCACTGCGGGGTTATTTCCACTGCCCTGACCTACACTGACTCCACTAGATAATTCCCTAGGAACGCGAATTGGCACCGCCGTGATTTGTCTGAAACCGGATAGCGGTTGCGGTTGCAGTTGCGGTTGCATTTGTGACAGTGGTGATTGCCCCACTAGCGGCTCAACACCGTCCAAATTCAACATCGGGCTACCATTTAAAACACCGGAATCACCATTCATAGTTATATTTTTTTTTTGTATTTTTTGACCGGGAAGAATTTCAATTTATAAAACTATAGTACTATCCTGTTATTCAATTTCTCCTGCGTTACCTCAAAAGCACAACAACCAGCAGCTGATCTAAATTCGTAATAAAATCAAAAAACCTGTAAAGACTACATGGACCTACAGTTCCATTCATTAGTTATATACCAATGTAATTTTAGAAAAAAAATGTGCTAGACGGAACAAGAATGAGAAGAAACAAGAAAAAAAACAAACTCGTGACTATAAACGACAATGCACTTCCCAAATACGTAAATAATGATGTAATGAACGTATATCATGATACAATATCTTATCATATGACAGTGAACGTTTTAAATGATTATATATATATACATCTATTGTTTTTTTTAGGGGAGCGAGGGAGAGAGTGAAATATCGAACAATTGTTAAAAGGGGTAAGTGAGTGTAAGTGTGTGTGTGTGGGTGTGTGAGTGAAGAGAAGGGCTGCAACGTCAATTTCGGAATTATAACACTATAGTTTGGACTACGCCGTACATATAACGGCTGTTCTATTGCAACTAACTCTTGTTAACTTCTTTTCATTAGGGTATAAGAAAGATGTTGGGGACCTTTAGAACCGGGGATGTCTGTGGTGAAGGAGAAAAAGAAAAATGGGAAAGAACAAAGGAATTCTAGAATTTGTGCTGTGGTCCCTTCTTGCTCATCGCAATCCCTAAAAAAAAATAGAAAATTTTGCACAGAGTTCACATTATATATATACATATTTATCTATCGCGCACGGCAGGGTACACAACAGAGCGAAGGTTTGCCTTCATGTAGTACTGGCTTTCTTGTTAAAAAATGGCTATAGTCACTCTCTCTTTCTCCCCCTCCCCCTAGTCAAGCTCTTCCTCCTCTCCTCTCGGACCTGAAATATTGATCTCAATATTTATTACAGGACCAGGACAAGGACAAGGATAAAAAGGGCGTGTAGTTAAATAAATGTAGGTTTAAGGGGATGACGAATTTATTGGTGCAGACCTAATACATCAAGTTGTAATAAAAATAAACTGGTTCCTCTTAAATTAAGTTCGATATATATAAGGGTTCAATATTAGAAGTAAACCTCCTGAAAAAAAATAACCAACAACAACAAAAAAACATATATTCAACCTTTCAAAGACATATTTTTTTTTTGAACACTAAAGGTAAAATAAACAATAACAGATAATGAAACTGTATAGTGTTTTAGCTGCAGCAGTTGCAGTTGCGTCAGTAGATGCGTTGGGCTCGTCAAATGACGGGATGATTGCTAATATTAGAAACAAGTTCACCAAGAGAGACTTGACTGAGTACGTCAATGATTACTCTGATGAACTGAGCAAATCTCTTTCCAAGTCGAAGGATGAACTCATCAAGGATCTGGAAGATAAATGGGATGCCGCTAAGGATGCCACTGGTTACAATAACAACCAGAACTGGTGGAACACATGGGGTAACGACCAACAACAGTTCCCTTGGCTTGCTGGTGTTGCTAATAAACAGCAGGGCAAAGCTGAACAGAAATACAACGATTTGAAAGACTGGTTCTTTGACTCATGGTCTCAGGACTCCCTGATGAAATTCTTGGCCAAGTATGATCTACCTCACGATGCCAGTCAATCAAAGGATCAATTGATCAAGACCATCAAGGAGAACTACGACCACATTTCCAAGAAGCTAGATATTTCTGGCTATTACCCATCCTCCACGTACTTCGATGACTGGTCCACGAAGGATCTACAACACTGGCTAGGCCACTACAATATCAAGTACGACGAGGCTGCCGACAAGAGAGACCAACTGATCAGTCTAGTCAAGAAGAACATCTACCAGGTATCACAGGATGTGGACAACAAGCGTAGTGATTTGTTGAACAAGTTGGATATCACCAAGCTCGAATTGTTTGACAAAGCTGGTGAGATCAAGGACACCGTCTTTGACAAATGGAACGATGACCAATTGGAGAATTGGTTGAAGAGCCATGGTGTTGCTGTTAGGGACAACGCCAAACAGCAAAAGGGCTATTTGCAAGACTTAGCCAAGAGTCATGCCAATCTTTTGAAAGACGATGCCGAGTGGTACGTCGGCTACATGAAAGACAAGGCTTCGCCATTTTTGCAGAGGCATGCCAGCAACGCCGCTCAGGTCTCCAAGGACAGTTTCTTCGGTATCTTCAATTTCTTGAAGGGCAAGAAGGACGACGCTGTCGACGCTGTCAAGCAGTACGGTTTTGACACATGGGACAGTATCAAGTTGAGGGCCTACTTGGACAGCTACAAGGTCAAGTACGCCAAGGACGCTACCGAGGACCAGCTTCGCGAACTTGCAGTGTCCACCAAGAAGAAATGGTTCCAAAGTCTGCCAAAAGAGTACACTGACGACTTCTTGAGCTGGCTCAAGGAAAAGAAGCACAACATCGCGGAGCAAGGTTCCGACACCTACGACTACCTAGTCAACGAGCTGACGAACGTCCAACGCGGAGCATCGAACTTGAAGGATGATGTAGCAAACAAGTTCATGGACTCCTTCCAAGGGTGGTCCACCGACGACCTGACGCAGTACTTGAACAAAGTCGGCGTCCAGGTCAAGCAAGGCATGTACACCCGCGATGAGCTGGTCAACATGGCCCGCGACAACACCAACTGGTTGTTCGGCAAGATCACCCCTGATCCTTGGTACAAACGTGCAGTCAGGAAGGCTACGAATGTCGTCGCGATGGTATACCACGGCCTACTAAACTGAACCAAAATAAATAAAATAAAAAAAAATAATAGTATAATATAATAAATAACGGTTTCTTTTCTAATACTTCTTCACATATACATAGCGGGCTACGAACATTTGAAAGCAGGATGGTGATCTGTCATTTGACGTGATGGGACCTAGTAAACTACGAGAATAACGTAATGTCTACTAAGATAAAAAAGAAAGGAATGTTTTTTGCGTGGCTGCGAGGCAGCAGAGAGAAAGCAAGGGGTAAATGCAGTGCATCAACAAAGGACAACGTACTTACTATATTGCAAATATTGCTATTTGCTATTGCCATATGCAATATTAGCAATATAACCCACAAGACCTTACGAAATTTCGTCCGATACGAACCCAAATCCCTCTTTGCCCCGAAACAGAGTTGGTAATACAAAAAAAAATTTGTGAAATATTTTTTTTTTTGCGCTCTCTCGTTTGGTATTTTTCGCATGTTGTAGGGGCGTTTCTGTGTCTAGGGGACAGAAAGCAAGCTAATAAACAGTAAAAGTGAAAAAAAAAAAAAAGTAAAAGTAAAATGTATTATTTGCAATGATCCCTATATATAAGAGAAATCATTTCTCTTTCCCCTCATTTCTTAATTGGCGTTTGAAGATCTTATAGTTCCAGTTATACGTAGCTGAACCATAATAACAAATAACAAATAACAAATAAATAATAGAGGTAATGTCCGAAAAGAAGTGTGACAATTGTGACTTCCTTTTGTGGAAGAATCCCGTGCAAACCGGTAAGTGTTTCGGCAGCAGTTTGCTGGTTCTTTTGATTTTGAAGAAGGTTAACTTGATTACCTTCTTCTTGAGGGTTGGCTACACCATCTTGTTCTCTACTGCTTTACTTGAGTTTGTCTCTAAGTTGTTTTTGGGGCAAGGGCTGGTCACCAAGTATGGTCCAAAGGACTGTCCTAACGTCGTTGGGGTTTTGAAGCCTATCATTGACGACCTTCTCAAGCAATTGCCACGCAAGCAGGCCGTCATGAGACAGACTGTGTTTGCGTACTCTCCAAAGAACACCTTCAGAGCTGCCGTTGTCCTGTTCTTCTTGCACAGGTTTTTTTCGTGGTTCTCCGTCTGGACCATCCTGTTCGTTGGTGACATCGTGTTGTTTACGTTCCCACTAATCTACAAGACCTACCAGAAGGAGATTGACGCCGTCGTTGCCGAGGTCTGCAAGCACACAAAGCAGAAAACCCAGGAATTCACCAACTGCGCCTGCGAGAAGGCTAAGCCATACATGGAAAAACTCGGACCATTGAACAAGTTTGTCGAATCTAAGATCAACAAAGTCCACACCCCAACCGTCTCCTCCGTTGCTCCAGGAACTACCCAGGCTAACATCGCCGCTGATATCCCTATTAACGAAGAGAAACATTACGACAGCGTCCACACCATGGACCAAGGTATCTCGTCTGCGGCACAAATGATGCCAAGTGTCCCAGAATCCAACACAATTGGCAGTACCACTCACGAATTCAACGTTGACCAGCTAAAGGATGAGTTGAAGGAGAGCACCCAGCACTTGCAAAACCAATTCGAGAAGAACAATGCCTAAATAGAAATAAATTAAAATATAAAAAACACATAAACATAAACATAAATAAAAAATAATAAAAAAAAAAAAATTAATGTTTGCTTTCATAAATACTGCTTTTGCTACAGGTTAAAGAAATAATACATATATTATTTTTATGGTGACAATTGAATATACATCCTTATGTTACATCTCACTTTTTGCTGAAATTCTATACTACAATATTAATTTACAATATTAGTTTACTTCCCTTTTATTTAATTTTATTTTATTTTATAAGATATAAGATATATTTAACTTGCGAAATTAATTTATTTTTAAATTTTTTGAGAAAAAAACAGACATATATACATTTTGTAAGAAACATATATATAGTTAAAAACCTACATTGGTAAAATTTTGTCCCATCCTTCCACTTTCAAATACTTTTATTATCGTGTCTATTAGAATCATAAATTGCGAATATTCTTTTCCATATTTTCGCTTTCACATTCGTTAACCTTGGTAATGAAATAATTGTGCCTGAAAATAATACCAAGGTACACTGTGAAAACAAACAAAAAAACTTATTAAACACTCTATAATATATTTACTATTTCAATTACAGTAATGTTTCGTTTCTTTCTTTATTATGTGTAATAGTTCCTCAGATAACAAAAGAAATAAAAATTAGAAAATGGATAAAAGAGGTCGTGAACATTACATCTGTAAAACCCTTAAGATTCATTAGATTGGAAGAAAATTAAAGAAAAAAAATACAAGGAATTAATATTAGTAACAAAAATAATAACAACAAGAAGTAGAAGTTAGTAAAAAAAAAAAAGTTGATAAATAAGATAAAAATTCGGTCTGGGGAAGTCTTGTATTTAGTGTCGTCTATCGTGCCTGATTAAAAATGCTTTTTATCGAGGATTCATTTCCGTTATATATATTTCGTTCATAACTTGATACCACTAGAAACTTCTAATTGGTCAATGATCGGTTCCATTACGTTTGGGTGTAAATCATTATTCGAGAAACTCAATTGTTCCTTTGTCCATAAATTTGGTTCGGCAATAAAATTCTTATCACCAACACCTAATAGACCTCCTTGCATTTCCCAGTCTCTAATACGTGGTAGTTGTAGCTCGTTGAATACATCATCAACGGCAGCAATTAGAATGTCGGACAAGTCATTGGTGTGACCTGGAGTTGGAGTAATTCTTAATCTCTCAGTACCACGGGAAACAGTAGGGAAATTAATCGCTTGAACATAGATGCGGTGCTTTTCCATTAGAATGTCAGAGGCCTGTTTTGCCAAATCTGGGTTACCAATTAGAACTGGAACAATGTGAGATGGGTTTGGAATAACCGGAATACCTAGATCATGTAAACCCTTCTTGACATACGCAGTGTGTCTTTGTTGGTCTTGTCTCAAATTTAGGTGAGAACGTTGGAATCTGATCGCCTCGGCTGCACCGGCCATGACGGCGGGTGGAAGAGTTGTGGTGAAAATGAAACCTGGAGCATAAGATCTAACCCAATCGATCAGCTTTTGAGAGGCGGCGACGTAACCACCAACTGTACCAAAAGATTTACCTAATGTACCAGTTATCATATCAACACGGTCCATAACGGTTCGAGATCTACCGAAATCACCTTGCTCTGGTGTAGCGATACCGGCAACACGGTGAGACTCAAAGTCGCAATGCTCAGCGACACCAGCACCGTGAGGGCCATATAAGCCAACCGCATGCACCTCATCCAAGAAGGTTAGGGCACCGTATTTTTCAGCTAAGTCACAAATCTTGTTGATATCGGCCACAGATCCGGCCATAGAGTATACAGACTCGAATGCAATCAACTTTGGGGTAGACTTTGGATACATAGAGAGCATTTCCTCTAGTTGGTCTAGGTCGTTGTGTCTGAAAATATGCTTCGGCTTGTTCGCATGCTTGATACCGACAATCATGGAGGCGTGGTTCAGTTCATCAGAGAAGATGACCAGGTCCTTTATCTTCTGGCCCAAGAGGGATAAAACGGCATCGTTGGCCACAAAACACGAGGAAAACACCAGGGCACCGTCCTTCTTGTGCAGAGCTGCGAGCTCAGCCTCCAACTTCATCGTTGGGATGTTGTGGCCAGCGATGTTTCTAGTGCCACCGGCACCGGCCCCGTACTTGTCGATCGTCTTACGCATTGCCTCCAACACCTGCGGGTTCTTTGATAACGCCAAGTAATCGTTAGAACACCACACGGTAACTTTATCCTCTTCTGCTTGGCGATGAGCCAGCGGAAACTCCTTTGCTAGTCTGTTAATGTTGTTGAAGTAACGGTAGGACTTGTCAAGTCTCTTCTTAGACAACTCGGTCTCGAACAAACCATCAAAATCAAACGAGGACTCCTGGGTGCCCCGGTTCGCAGCAATCCTGGTCGCAGTAGAAGTGGCACTGGCCGTGCCAGCACTAGTAGCTAGTCTTCTCAGAAACGGCCTCTTGATAACAGGACGATACATGTTCAGTTACTGGTTATTGATAAACTACAGTACAATAGTGCCAAAAACCTGGAGGGGAAGGAAAAATAAAAAAAAAAAGTTACTGATAATACAAAAGAAAATATTGCATGAACGATATTTTAAAAGTTGAAAATTTATTTTCATTAAAAATAAAAGCAAAAGTAAAAATAAAAATAAAAGAAAAAGAAATGAGTAAGAGTTGGACTTTGATCCCGAAACCGTTCATTGTACGAGAGAAATCATTCTAATACGTCCATAGAGAATTTGGACAAATCCCATGGACGGGGGACCTTAGTAATAAAAGATCGTCCTTCATAACTCGATGAGTTTTTTTCTTGGTTTGTTCTTACGAACAGAAAATTTTTTTTATTTCTTTTCTAGTGATCCATTTTCCAGCCTTCTTCTTCAAGTGGTAGGAATCATGGCCAAGAGCCAAAATTTGAAACTAAATCCTCGAAGGGACTATCAAGCCCTCCACATAACAATACTAGTCAGTAGGGATTTATCAAAAAGAAATTCAAGTAACGAAAATAGTAGATTGAACAGAGGCAACCGTTGCCTTGCCTTACTGCTAAAATTAGTTATAGAATCGAAGAAAAAAACTAAAAATTAATTTAAACTGGTAAAATAAAAAAAATTAAATTACTATCACTAGAGAAACTATTGGAAATCTCATAAGCCACCACTATAAAAAAATTTTTTTTTATTTTATTTCTTTCATATAACTAGATAACTACATCCCGAAAGAAAAGACAGCAACACGGATTGATAAAATCCAAAGAATGTCTCTTAGTGTAGTGGTTGTTGGAGAGCAGGCTTTGGACTTGTTTTGGGCATGGAGGTTCTCACTAGCGCGAACTATTGAGTTGTATGTTATTGGCGATGTTGACTGGGAGAATGCAGTAGTGCAAACAAGGCAGTATGGTGATGGTAAGCTTGCCATAGATAGGTCCCACATTTTCGCTACCGTTTCTGAGTTTATAAAAGATAAGGGTGGCCATAAGGTCGATCTAATGTTGCTGAACGGTGTCGCAACGTCTTTGCACTCTTTATCTAAAGCGGTTAGTGAAGTACTGCCGTTGTTTTCCATAATTGGGAATAATACAAAATTGGTAGTTAACGAATCTGGTGCTGTTGGCCTGCAGGAATTCGTGAGAGAGCTGGTGCGAGATGCAATCAATCCTCAGAATATTTTCGGGCTCATCACAGATTATGACTTGCGTTTCACATCTTCTTCTCACACGAATGTGGCATACCAGTATAACAGTACAGGGAATGTGCCACTGTCGCAATCGTCATTGAATACTGTGTTACTGGGCTCAATTGATCATGACTCTAGGACAAACAAGTATACTCCGGAAACAAAACATCTCATGAGAACATTCCAGAAACTATTTTCAAAACTTCTACCTAATGATACGATAACGTGCTGCAATGATTCTTACAAGGAATTTCAGTCTATGCAATGGGTATATAGTATCCCAAAGATATGTCTAGAACCACTACTGATTATATTAGAGGAAACTAACCCTCAGAATCTGGGAACTCATATACTCTCGAAACCATTAATTGCAGGCCTGATCAATGAATCTTTAACTGTAGCAAAGAAAATGAATGTCCAGTTACCAGAAGGTTTTAGGTCCGATGCTGAAATTTTGAAATTGTGGCCTACTCTTTTTGATGAACCCAATGTTTTGCCCTCAAATGTTCACCATTTTAACCTTGGTTTGAATCAGTGTATTAATTTTGATATTGTATTGCTACAGCCTATTCTAATTGCCGATGAAATTGGTGTCAAAACACCATACCTGGAGTTTCTGTACACTATTATGAGACAATACCAGGATTTAAATAGTGGCAAGTCCATTTGGTTTCAGAGATCAGGTGACACACCTACGAAAAAAGCTGAATACACAGCATTAGAACAATCAAAAAATGAACTACAGACTAAAGTAAAATTATTGTCTGAAAATTTAGTTGACCAGGAAAATAAAGTGAAGTCAATGAATGAACGTTTGTATTCAGAGGAAAGGAGACATCAGAATGAAATATTGGAACTTAAGAGTAGGATTGACCATCTTGAGAATGAAAAAAAATTAGGTTCAATTAACGTAAATAGAAGCTCTGATTTGATAAACGCATCAACAGCTAACCCAATTTCGAAATCGACTTCCGAACATATTTCTGGATATGAACAGAACGCAACATTATTGAGAGAAAAAGAGTTGGAGTTGAAGCAAAAGGAATTGGAGTTGCAAGAACGAGAGTTAAGTATGCGGAAAAAATCAATGTATTATGATCAGCAACAGCCTCCTAATATACAACAAATGTCTCAACAAATGCCTCCACAGAAGACCTTTCCCGCCAATAGGAAATATAATAGCAGATCTGCTTCGCGTTCAAGTGAATTCATGCAATCAAATGATAATAGAGGTTATCCTAATGGTAGCGGTCCAGGAAATAGTTCATACTATAAGAACAAGAGAGTATCTTCTGGTCAAACAGTAAATTCAGGCTCTTCGAGCTTTGTCAACCCGATGATTGGGAATGATAGTGGAGAGGGAGGTTACTCCGCTTATGCACAGCATCCGAATGTGCCTTTTAAACCAACGAGTAGGAAAAATAGACCTGTCACAATGCATAGCTTTGGAAATGTTCCCGGTTATAACTCTGACCTAAATAATGGTAGAATGGGGAATTACAGCAACACTGGGTCACAAAGTCGCTTTAATTCATTAAATAGTAGTACTATTCCTGCCCCATATATGAATGGACAGGGTACAAGAAATACTTCAAACCCTTTCTCCTATAATAATAATAACCGACAGTGGGGTCTGAACAACCAACCTGTGGTAAATAGGATTTTAACCGGGCCGCCTAATGTGAATAACGATATGTCTACCCTCAATGGTTTTACTGGAACTAATGCCAGTTCTAATGGTCCTGATCCAAGAAACTATAATAACATGCCAACATCCAGAAGTCAGCCAGCAAATTTGAATGCTATCGGATCGAATAATAAAGAGCCAATACGTTTTGGCATTTCGAACACCCCAGCAAATTCACATTCAATTAACACCAATCCGCAAGCCTCAAACTCTAGTAACTATCTAGCAGACAACATGTTGAAAGCACCTATGTCACAGGCAGGTACTGTGACTTCAGAATCAAAACCGAACAGTGCTAGATCAGAAAGTTATATGAATTTATCAAGTAGTTCTACAACACAGGAAGCATCTAGTGAGAACGATGACTCAGAAAGTAAAAAGAAGAAAAAGAAGAGGTTTGGACTATTTAAGAGGAAATAACACACAAAAAGCAATGTCAACTGGGAAATAAAGGTAGCAATACGTCTAAAGGTGTCTAGGTCGATACATTATTTTGGTTACTGTCTTCCTCGAACGAATTATTACACTATGGTAATTAAACTTATAGGTTTTAGAGTCTATTGGTTTGAAAGGCTATATGGATTTGGTCCTGGTAGTAATATATAACTCTTGCCATTTATTTGCTTTTGGTTGGACAATTCATTATACTAAATCATAATCGAATTCGTTTTGATTTACTTTCAAAGATTTTTTTTTTTTAATACTAATGGTTTTACTGATTTTAATTCCTTTAATTGCATAATAGAATGAAGCAGGGCTTTCATTCTTTAACGACAGTCAGTGACTGTGCCTATATTCACAAAGTAAAGAAGTTGTATGAAATGAGAGCAAGGAACGGATTTAGGCATAATTATAGATAAAGCTTCAGATAGAATAGTAATAAACGAATAGAATAATAATACAAATTTCCCTCCGACTATGTCATAATTCCTTAAAAGGTAAATAATATATGGTACAAAAAAGAGCACAAAATAATGTAATTAGTTATGAGAAATTAGAAAACCAGCTCCATATTCTACAAATATCAATGCATTATTTACATTATTGCTTCTTCAATTCATCTTTTAAAGACAAAAATTTAGCCCTATTACGCTGGCATATCATTGTGTTATAATGTCGTTTTAGTGCATCCTTCCTAGCAAAGCCCTTGCCACATTGACCACAAATATTTAATTGTTTGGGTTTAGGATTATGACATTTTTCATGTCTCCTGAGTGTAGTCAAGTTCTTGAATGTGTCACCACAATTAGTACACACATGCTCATTTTTCGGTATTTCGTCGCTAATAGAATAGGTATAATCCGGCCTTGTAGACGTTTCTTGGGCCTCTTTCTGAACTAACCCAGGTGCAGCCGCCGAGAGTAAACTTAATAAATATTTAAGAGACAATTCCACACCTTTGTCGTTAGTATTGGTAGTCGTAGTCGTAGTCTTACGCTTCCCTACCGGTTTCATTTTTTTTGTATTCGAATTTGAGATAAATAACCTATTCGTCAACTCCTTGACGATTAACGCTGAAGGATCGGCGGTATTATTCAATAATGCTGGAGATTTGGCTAAAACTATCGCCTCTACAGCTTTCTGGTAAAATTCATTGTCATCTAAATTCGTTATAGGCCGTATAGACATTGGAAAATTTCCCCTCAAAAGTGTAGCCTTTTTTCGATTCCTTATTTAAATTTTCGACCATTTTTAGTTCTAATTACTGGAACTATTAAATACACAATATACAATATATATAATATTTATAAGAGTTGCTCTCCATTTATTTTTTTTTTTAATACAACACAGATATTATCCACACTCAAGTCACGAGGTTAGCCTTGGTAAACTAAATTAAAAAAAAAAAAACAGATATATCACAACTAAAAACAAAGGGACTTGTGTTTCAGCTTCTAGCTGCGTAGTTGAATTGTGGCTAAGAGGTATTTTAGTCATTGCATATTTTATTTTTTATTTTTTTTTTTTGTTCCTTATTTTTGAATTTTTATGGCGTCCATGATCACCTGCCTAGCTCCCACAGCTGTCTTTGAAGGTCTCATAACTGTGATACGCACGGCATATAGAATGACTCAAGGAAAACCTGTTAATCTACGTGAAAACTTATACACAATTACACACACTTAGCGATAGTAATTTTTTTTATTTTTTTTTCATTTTGTAATTCCAGCGTTAGTAATGACTATTCCTCCTCTTAAGAAATGTGCATTTTATTTTTGAATAAATTTGAATATTTTACATCCATTATTTTTAATACAAAAGACAAACTACTCGTTGAAACATAGGACTTATTTTTTTATCAGCAAATTTATAATTCTTTTAATATTTATTTTTAACTTTAATATATTATTTATATATTTATATATATATATATATATTTTTTTTTCAAAAATAATACCGATCGCACGTGATTTTGCAAGAAAAAAAAAATATTTCAAGTCACGTGTGATTCATTCGTAGTTAATTATGTAATGTTTCAGTCCCAAAAAGGATCACGTGACTCCATTTTTACCCGGCCCAAAAATGCATTAAAACACGATCGAAATTTGTTCGTTGTTTGTTTTTTTTGCAATCTTAAAAATACATATTTTCGTGTTTCGTTAGCGTTTCTAGTGATCTTGCTAAACAAAGAAGCTCATCGCAAAAGTCACAATTCCCTAGTGGTTAAGTATTAGTACTTCCAATTCATATTGGCTTCTTATACAGGGGGGGAAAAACTTCAACTGGTTTGTTGTCAATAATGGAGCTGAAGGACACGTTTAAACCGAAGTTGCGAGAAGACGCTGTTTATAGGAAATTGGGTAAGCTCACGGTTGCGCAATTATGTGAATTGATTCTTAAATGGTTTCGTAAGTTTGGTAGTGGATCTCACGGTGAGGATATTAAATTAGGACAAGTGGAGGCAACAGTAAGAGTATTTAGAGCTCAAAAAGTGAATAAGAAGACGGTAATTGCACGAATCATGTATGTTTACTGGCCAGATGGACTAAACATTTATCAAATCGCAGAACTGGACTGCGTATTAATGATGCAGAGGCCGAAAGATTACAGGTGGAAATCCAAGTATATAGTAAGCCCGTTAAATGATAGGAATATTGGATTTACGATAAATCCGAAAAAATTCATGCATTCCTTGAATGCCGAAGTGTCAAAGTTGCACTTCACTCACATGTTTCTTTGCAAACATACTACTTTGCCAGTCTTTGTGATGCGGATTCAATCTTATGATACAAATAATTCTTTTTTAAGCTCAATTGGTAAAAATGGTATTATTCTGAACCATCAAACTTTTGACGATAGATTAGAGAAATCACAATTGAATGACTTCATATCAAGAAAACCTTATTACCTGGTGTTTTCTATGAATTGTCCGTTTTTGATTCATTCTACTCAGGAAGATCCTTATACACATTATATTCTTGATTGCATTACAAGGATACTATCGCAGCGGGATCCTGTCATTTTAAAAGATAGATCTACTAGATCGATAACTTCGTTGGAAAAGATTCTGATTTCTGAGGGTCCATCTAGATTTGGGAATTCTATGGGTATTTGGAGTAGATATGGTGAGGGTACTCTCGAACTCACACCGCTGGGTGAGGTTGAAAAGCATGAATCTTATTCCGGCCGCAAGATAATAGTTCGAAAATTTGGGGAAGTACACGAGAATGACGAGAGCTCAGAAGATAGAAAACTAAGGAATGAAAAGAATATGATTCGTTTTAAAGGTAGTAAAGATGGTATTATCAATGAAAAAGTAATCGAGATAAAGAACACTTTACGAAAAATTCATACTCTACATAATAGTGTATCCAAGATCACAGTATCAAAATATTCGTCGTTGGTACCTACAAATAGTGTTGAATTCAAAATCATTAGAGATGAATGGAGACAGCAGCTTTCAAATGATGATATTGATCTGGAAATAACTGATCATCAAACACAATTTCTCCAACCACCTTCTATTAGCATACAACTGCATGGCAATGATGTCTTCGGTGGATTACATCAATTATGTGACCAGAATTTAATTGATATAGATAGACTGCCTGGCTTTCTCACTGGTGAGAATGGTTGTAATTCTGGCATTATTAAAAATGGTGAATACAAAAAAAATGAATTAACAAAATCAGGGTTGATATAGAGAGTTATCTATATTTTTTAGTACATTGACTGTACAGTTATTGGATATTAGAGATTGTACATCTATTCATCCGATTGCATGAATTATTTTTATTTAAATAGGTATTTATAGAAATTATCTATTTACACCATAATAAAGTTAACCTTTCTAGTATTGGCCATGGAAGTATTGACAGGGCAGTACGGGCACTTGAAAGTAAGAGAACCATTTTTTGAAAGACGATCCAATGCTTTTTTTGAGATAATGTGGTGACAAGCCAATGAATAAGGGGGGTTACTAACTGTTGTCTCTTCTTTAAGGACAGGGCAAATAAAGATGGGATGGAATTTTGAGAGAAAATCCGGTAATTGTACATCGAATGGGAGTTCGTCCTCAGTGGTCCAGCCAACATGAGCCATTGTTCTAATATTTTTGTATTTAATAAAAAATTGGAAAGATATAATACCACTTAATATTATTAAAAATAAAGGAGAATGGTGGGGAAGGTTTGAACATTTACAGAATTCAATTGTGAAGAGAGAGATGCATTTCTCAACCTGAGATTTCAGGTTTTCTTCCAGGTTTTCAATTTTCTCACCTAAAACACTTCTCGTGAGTAGAGGAGAAACTTTTTCTAGGACCTTTTCAGGTCTTATTCCAAAGGTATCTGCCGGAATGTTCTCATTAACAAATCTAAGCGTTGTCTCGGGATCTTCTTTCCTTAATATCTTCAAAAATTCAAGAATATGAAGTTCAAATTTCATGGCGTCTAAAGAATTTTCATCTCTTGACATTTGAAGTTTATAATTTTGTCCATTTTCATGTACGGTATTCAACCATTTCATACATTTCTGTGTATTTTCGTTTTGTATGCTATGTATGATTTCACCCATGTCAACAAATTGTTCAGAAATCTTGGGACTTATTCCATATAATGAATTTAAATAGCTTAGCATTTCATTTTTATTTTCTATAGCAGGTAAATTTTTCATATGGTACCTCGAAATGTGGTAACCAATGGCCTGCTTGACATACGCCTCTGAATTATCTGGTAGTTTATTTAGGTAAACTTGGTCAATATCAATTTTACCAAGCTTATTTAAGAAGTTCTTATGATATCCTGTTAGAGCTGCTTGTTGTAGCCTATAATTTTTCTTAATAGAATGTTCCCAGTGTTTATGACTCTTGTTCAGTTTCTCAAGAATTAACTCCTTCTTTTTTTGTGATTTCTCATTTAGTTTCTCGCCGTTTTCAATCTCGTGTACATGCTTATTCAAATGTGCTCTAAGTTTCTTTAATTGCGTTCTAAATTCATTAGTATCTTCAACACACTTCTTCAGATGCGGTACCGTTAGCAAACCTTCATCTGAATTAGAGATTCTGAAGAACTTTCCGTACTCTGTTTCCACATTAGCTAACAAACTCAAAGACATGGTGGATAACCCCAAGAGCTAATAAGTATTTGGAAATACCTGCTGTATTATACTAGATGCTGTGTGCCTCCAGTTTATAGTCCTCTTCACCATGATTACACCAACCACGGATTGCCGTTTTCATTACTGCCTTACAAATGAATTATAGAAGATCGTTCAATACGGATAGAGTCAGCTGATATTATATATTTGCTCATAGCCTAATGTTTTCTTTTAATAACTGAAATGGGTATTAAAGGTGGTATAGTTTTTAAACATAGATTAACCCACTCTAATAGGTTATAAGAAGTTTTCTATCTGTCGCCGAAATGAACAAGCAAAGAAATGTATGGTTACGTATATACATTAGTTGAATAAATTATACACCGGAAAAATCAATTAAACAAATGATGGTTGTCTCAGTCAAAACTCTATGTCTAAACAGTATCTTCAAGCAGAAAACAAGTAATTAAAAAGGTTTGCAGTAGTAAATGGTCAAAATTTCTTTTGATGGAGAGCAATTTCCCATTTGTAGTAATTGGCATAACAAAACAATTTAAGAGAACCTACAAGTCAAAACTAGACTATTGACACGCACACCTGCAAAGTTAAGAAAAGAAAAGGGCAGCTTCCCTTTTTCATAACAAAGTTTTTTATAAGATCGAAATGACATTTGTTGAACTTTAATAATAATAAAAATGAAAATTGTAAGAGGGAAAAAAAAAAGCAGAGTAAAAAAATATTCTTGAAGAAAAAAATGCATTCATCTCTTGGTTTCGCTATTACATTGGGAGGTAATAAAATTCTAGCACAACCAAGTTCATTACTTCTTTGCGTTGAAAAATTGATTTTCACAGGCAGAAATGATGGTTGGAACAACTTCAGGGTTGGCCAAGGTAGACATGTCACCCAGTTGATCGGCTTCATTTGAAGCAATCTTTCTCAGGACTCTTCTCATAATCTTACCGGATCTAGTCTTTGGAAGGTCTCTGACAAGAATAATGTTCTTTGGAGAAGCAAATGGACCGATCTCACCTCTAACTTGTAGAATCAATTCTCTGCGCAAATCGGATGGGGTGATGTGTTCAGCATCACCTTCTGGAGCATCATTTTGTAGGTAACCTTCCTTTAGGGATACAAAGGCTATAACGGCTTGGCCCGTTAGTTCGTCGTTAATACCAACAACTGCGGTCTCGGAGATATTCTCGTGATTGACCAAGCAAGCTTCGATCTCTGCAGTAGATAATCTATGGCCGGAAACATTAACGACATCGTCAACTCTACCCCTAATCCAATAGTACCCATCATGGTCTCTACCGGCACCATCACCTGTAAAGTAGTAGCCAGGGTATGGCTTCATGTAAGTATCTAGGAAACGGCCGTGGTCATTCCATACAGATCTAGCCATAGATGGCCATGGTGACTTGATAGCGAGAACACCTTCAACATCGTTACCTTGTTGCTCAACACCAGAAACTGGATCAATTAGACAGGCTTCAATACCAAAAAATGGCAAAGTGGCAGAACCTGGTTTGGTTGCGATGGCACCTGCCATTGGGGCGATCAAGTGGGAACCAGATTCTGTTTGCCAGAAGGTGTCGCAAACAACACAGTTCTTGTTACCGACCTTTTCATTGTACCATTCCCACAGTTCTGGGGAGATTGGTTCACCCACGGATCCGAGGACACGAAGTGATGACAAATCGTACTTGGATATTTCAGCTTCACCAACACGTTTGATCAATCTCATAGCAGTTGGTGCAACATAAAAGTGTGTAGCTCTGTGACGTTCGATGATTCTCCAGTATCTACCGTAGTCAGGATAAGCTGGGGTCGATTCAAAACAGATAGTTGGAACACCTAGTAGTAGCGGGCCGTACAAGGCGTAAGTGTGACCGGTGATCCAGCCAACATCACCAGCTGTGAAAAATACATCCTCTGGGTGAACATCAAAGACGTATCTGGTTGTCATTGCTGCACCTAGCAAGTAACCACCGGTAGTGTGTACGATACCCTTTGGAGAACCGGTAGAACCAGAAGTGTACAATAAAAACAATGGGTCTTCGGCATCACAAGGTTCTGGTGGATAATATGATCTTCTCTTTTCAGCCTCCTCGTGTAACCAGAAATCTCTGCCAGCCTTCATTGGGATACCTTCAGTACCGGTTCTCTTGAACACTAAAATGTGGGAGACTTGGTCGACACCGTTCAAACCCTCGTCGACGATCTTCTTCAAATGCACAGTTTTCCCACCTCTGCGGCCTTCATCACAGGTAATGACAACTTTAGAGCCGGCGTCAACAACACGATCTTTCAAAGAACCAGCTGAAAAACCGGCGAAGACGACAGAATGGATAGCACCTAGACGGACTACAGCTAACATAGCGATAATCGCTTCAGGGATCATTGGCAGGTAGATGGCGACGGTGTCACCTTTCTTAACGCCCCAACTCCTTAGGATAAATGCAACTTTAGAGACTCTTCTCAAAAGTTCACCAAACGTGATGGTGTAGTTGTCCTTTTCATCGTCGGCCTCGTAGATGATGGCTGGCTTATCTGGGTTGGCAAATGCGTGTCTATCCACACAGTTGTAAGACGCATTTAGCTTACCGTTCATGAACCATGCGGCATCGCCATTGTCCAAGGACCCGTACTTGACCTTCGTGAAGGGAGTGTCCCAGTGCAACAACTCGCGTGCCTTTTCACCAAAGAAGGACTCTGGGTCTTCAATTGATTGCTTGTATAATTTTTCATATTCAGCTAGATCTTTGATATAACCGCCTCTACTTGGTTGGCTCTTGCGGAAGTGTTCTGGAGCTGTACGAGCAGTGGAATTCTGTGCCTCGTGCACGATTTTATGTTCTTTAATAGTCATTGTATGGATATGTTCTCCTGTATTCAAGATCAGTACAACTTCAATTCGTGGCAAGCCAGAAGGAAATTATTTGAGAAAAGTGATCGAGGCTAAGAGTTAGTTTATTATATATGCCATGTGAAATTTTTTTTTTTTTATAATTATTTTTTGGGTTTTTTCTCTTCCCTTTTCCTCAGTATGAACTAGAATCAAAACCTCTCTTCGAGAGTTACATTTGCTTAAACAATTTCTTAAAAAAAGGGCCTAGAGGAACTACCGATTTTAAGGTTGTGGGACATAGAGAGAGGGAAATCTTTTTTTCTTCGAGCAAAAGCCAAAAAACAAAGAAAGTATCCTAGGCCTGTCATTGTCAGAGCCCAGAGCCCGAGGTAGAAGTACAGAGAGGATTTTGGTGGTGAAAGTACAATATTCTTACTGCGTCTACGCTATAAGTTTTTGTCGTTGTTTTGTTTTGTTTTTTTTTTGTTTTTTTCAAACTCATTGTGCAGGTTTTTGTTTGCAATTTGTCATTTTCTCCTGTGTTATGATCATCATCATCTTTATCTAAGTACATTATACCGGGCCCATGCAATAATTTTTCTTGCTGTTGTTCTTTTTCCCACCGGAATAGGGTCACGTTTTTTTTTCCCAGAGGCAGAGAGTTTCCTCGAATAGAAATAAATCGCACTGAAACGCAGTAAACCGCAGTAAACCGCAGAGAGAGAGACTGAGGCTGGGAAATTGTAATGAGCTTATTAGGCCACGGGAAAACTCTCTCTGAGGCTTACAAGTGATGTATTGGCACAACACGGATAGATGGGCCAAAAACTATGTTAAAAAAAAAAGAAACAAAGCGAGCGACAGAGACAGCGACAGTGAGCTCTAGAAGCAGAGGGCATGGCCCGATCCGTCCTACTCATGCTTTGTTGAACTTGCAGGCGTCTTTTCGGAGATATCCAAAAGAATATTCATTGTAGCGGAAGAAGAGAAACCCCAGGAGCTGAGTCCGAGCCGATATGTACGATATTGACCGTACTGTGTTTTTCTCGTATCGCTTTCTTTTCTCTTCACTGTTAGACTAACATAAAAAAAATAATATCCATTGATCCGTGAGGTTCCCGAAGAAGGAATACAGACACTCCTCTTCTATTCCATTAACCCGAGTGCTAGCAGTTTCGTCCAATTAAAAAAAAAGGAGCAATCATCGTAAATATAATTAACAATAGTTCTTCAAAAAAAAATAGCCAACACTTTTTATTGTCGCATCCAACAGCCGTTCCCTTAGCGCTAGGCCGCCCCTTTTATAGTTGTTCGGAGTTGGAGAAAAAGAAGACTCAAGAAAAAATCAAAGGCTAAACAAAAATTGGAGATAATAGCCTTTGTATCTACCCCAATAAGAAAGATGCCTTGAAAATATATAAAACCAGTAGCCGTTATAAAGAAACACTTTATTGTTCAACAATTTTTTCTTGCTTAACAAACCTTTCCAAGTAAGAGTTGTAAAACTCTGTAATACCTGTGTAAAGTTACATGTTTCTTGTGCGATACTGTGACCATGCTTAACCTACCGGTCTGAATTCAATTGAATCTTAAAATATCTCTTCGTCGTAGTGATATGGTGATTCCAAATATATATATATTTATATATATAAAGTCTGATCCAATGATGTCTTCGACAAATAGCCGCCAGCTCGTTTCGAAACGTTTGACCTTGTATTTCTCAACAACTAAAGACTCGAATGTATAATGACATAGAAGGAACAAAGTAAAAAATCTATAAATTGCTTGTCAAAAAAAAAAAAAAATAATGCGTCTAATTGTTTAAAAAAAAATAGTAAACCGTAGGAGTACTATTTTGTTTATATATATCTTATAAAAGAAATGATAAAGAAATATAACAAAAGCAGACGCTTAGTTAACCAAAGCAGAGGCAGTAGCAGATTCGTACTTCCAGTTTGGTGGCAAGACAGCGACGGTTCTGTAGTATCTGGCCAATCTGTGGATTCTGGACTCGATCAAAATAAGTCTGAACTTAGCGTCCTTGTCCTTTCTGTTTCTTTCCAAGTGCTTTCTGACAGAGACAGCCTTCTTAATCAAGTAGTACAAGTCTTCTGGGATTTCTGGGGCCAAACCGTTGGACTTCAAGATTCTCATGATCTTGTTACCAGTGATAACACGGGCTTGAGTAACACCATGGGCGTCTCTCAACAAAACACCGATTTGGGATGGAGTCAAACCCTTTCTGGCGTACTTGATGATTTGCTCAATGATAGCTTCTGGAGCAGTCTTGAACCAAGCTGGAGCATTTCTAGAGTATGGAATAGCAGAAGAGGAGATACCCTTACCCTGTAAATATTAGAAGTTATTACCTAGTACATTCGTTTTCATAGTTTTCTCTTAAGAGAATAGAATAGAATAGAACAGACATATAACAGTAAATTGTTAGTAAAAAGAACATTCCTTATAAGTTATAAAAAATATTTTTCGAAACCCTGGCAAATATTCGGCAGTACGACCATTATTTTTTTACATCCTTCATTGTGATTCTAATAGATCCTCAATGGTGAAAGATAACTACTATGTCAATACATTTAATCTACATTTTTTACAATTATACATCTCCTCTCTGAAACTACAAGAAAGGATCACAATATACCTAAGTTTTATTTTTGCCAAATTTGTTGTGCGAGAACTTGATGTCATTCCATAGATTTTACCAAAATAGTAAAATCGGTATATCTAAATTATTGGGGAAGCGTAGTGGTGTTCTATGACGATGTAGAAAAAATATTTCCGAGAATATCATAATCATTTTTTCCAACAATTCATAAACCATCCTGCTATGTTACCCTTAACATAGATAAAGGAATGACAAAATTTTTAAAACTTGGTATCACCCAGCTACCTGTATCATCCCAGTACAATTATATGTAATGGTTTGGTATAATGAACAGACCGGAATAAATCAACATATGAGAAAACATCTCTCTGTTGACTTTGTGATCCTTTACTTAAAATTCAGAAAAGAGAAGATAATGAAAAATATGTGATTATTCTGTCATTAGTTATTCTTCTTCATTTTGAGATCATAAACAATCCACAATAAGTTGTAACTGGTTCGCACTTAACTCCAATAATGCCAGCATATCAAGAAGGATTACGGCATAATCCTATAAGATACTATCTGTAAAACATACGGAACTGTGCATACGACCCATGTTGACTTATTTATTTCCTGTTTGACGGTTTCCTTCTTCTATTAATAAGAATTGCAATAACAATTAAGACGAAATGAGACTTATATACAGTTAGTTATATTGTTTAGCAGCGATGTGCTTAATTTGAAAAAAAAATTAATTTTTCACTCGTTTCATGAAATTTTTTGCTGGGAGATCACGTGTAGATCATATTTTTCCTAATCAGGAATTTATTTTTTATTTTTAATTTTTAATTTTTTTTAGAAACCAGATTGAGTGGGTGTAGGGATGTTCTAAATATAATTGTGACTGTTTTAACGTCCTTGACGACCCCTAAATTGTCATTACCATTATTAAAACATTGAGGCATGGTTGGCTGATTTAGTAGTCATTTCAATCATTCATGTGTCAATTATACCCTGTTCCTGGTATATAAATATATATATATATATATATATATATATTAGTTCAGGAGTGGAATGGTAAACTTATCTGGTTTCTATCTCTTGTTTCAATTCTTGTACATCAGAGTCATCTTCTAGTCCGGAGCTGACTTCGACAAACTTTGAAGTACCACATTCGTTTCGTATCATCTCCAATGCACCAGCGTAAAGCATTTTCCATTCTTGTGAAACGACTGTTTGTGGCTTCCAATATATAAGAACCAACGGAGTTTGTTTGATACCGTCCTTATTTGTCAATGGGTAGGCGATTAGAACGTATCTTGGAGAGTTATCAGGCAATATCTCGCCAAAATCTGAAAGGCCTTCCGCATCTTCTAATTCCTCCAGTTCGTCTTCTTCAATCACTATTTTATAGGAAGGCTTGGGCTCAATTTTTAATGGTAAGGCCTTCACAGTCTCCGCCCTAGATGTTGAAATACGGAACTTTCTGATCTTTTCCTTTGTTTCTGGAGATATTTGGTATAAGTTAGACATTTTGATATTTTACTTTGTAATAGATCTTGCTATGACTAACTGGAGCTAAGTGATTCAATAGTGGGTATATACCGTTGTACCCTATTTTTCATACATTTGCATTAGCAGTTCCAATATTTTCTGGCACGGTGGATACGTCGGACACGATACTTAAATAAAATTAAACAGGAATGACGAAAAGAGATTTCAAAATACCATTCAACAAATGTGTAATATTTGGTAAAAAAATTTATTCCGATAATAATGTAAAATACAGTATATAAAATATCTAATTAATTATTGTAACAACAGTAATTTTTTAAACATATTGTTGTTACAATTAATAACTAGCTAAAGTCTCGCGGCTGTTATATATTTTTTCAATCCTTATTTGTAATTGAAACTTAACAGGAAAAGATGGTATTTGTTCTATCATCTTTCTTATAAGTTCACAAATGATACTTCGTAAAACGAAATTTGGAACAAAGAAAAACTATGTCATTAGAATCGATGTTCAAAAAAAATGAATGAAATAAATAGAAGCAGAACTGAAAACAGAAGGGATTAGTTGAAAGAACAGTATATCAACCATTGAGAAATTCATGAGATGATTTACACTAAAGGACAAAGTACTTGTCATCTTTACAATCTTCTGGAGTTCTTCTAATAACCTCTTCGATATCCCATCTTGGAGTCTTCCCATCATAACTTGAAAGTTTAGAATTCAATTTTAGGTTCAGTTTCTCACCAACTTCATCAATGTGGCGTAGAAGGTAGTCAATATCCTCCTTAGTCAAAGAAGCTGACATGCAGAATCGCACCCTGGATTCGATCAAAGGTGTGGCTGGGTATGCGACAACGACAACTGCAATCTTCCGTTGCAACATCATTCTCGAAAATGCAGGCATTTTTGATGGACAGTAAAGTAATAAAGGAATAACTGGAGAATCAGGAATACCGTAGACAATAAATCCTAATCTTAGAAGAGCCAAACGTAAGTAACGAGAGTTGAATGCGATACGTTCTAGTCTTTCTTGACCTTCACCAGGGACCAGTTCGCCTTTGATTGTTCTTAGGGATGAAATAATTTGTGCAAGGACAGGTGCTGGAGATGGTTCAGCATAACTAGTGGTTGTTAAGTCCAATCTTAGTCTATCCATTATATGTTTATCAGTTGCAATGTAACCACCAGCAGCACCAAAAGATTTTGTAAAAGTCCCCATAAGAATATCGACTTCGTTTGGATCAATTCCAAAGTATTCACAGACACCGCGACCCGTTGGACCAATTGCACCAATAGAATGAGCCTCGTCAACGAAGAGATAACATTTATACTTCTTTTTCAGTTCGACGAGTTCTGGTAAATTACACATTGTACCTTCCATAGAGAACAGACCTTCAACACATATCAGAATTTTTTTCCAAGGGCGATTGGTCTTAGGCTGACCTAGGACAATTTGGTTTCTGATCAACTTTTCTAAACCATCCATATCACCGTGCTTGAAAGTTCTAACCGCAGCACCAGACAATCTAACACCAGTTCTAATAGATGTATGGTTCAATTCGTCGGAAATAACCAAACATTTTGAATCCAAGAAGGCATTAAAGAAATTGGCGTTAGTACCATAGCCCATGGAAAAAACCATGGCGTCTTCTTTACCAACGAAATCAGCTACTAGTTCTTCTGTCAATCTATGAAGATCTGTGGAACCGATTTGAGTTCTCGAACCGCCTGTTTGAACACCGTAACTATCAATGCTTTCAAGAGCGGCGTCAGTACATTGACCTTTGCTCTGGGCAAACCCTAGGTAATTGTAAGACGACAAGTTCAAGCACATCGATGTGCTGCCTGGATAGGTGAAGTATTCATTCAAGTTGTGTGAAATTCTAGTAATACAACGGATAAACCTACCCGGTACTCCTGTCGTCGGTCTGGAAAAGCAATCATCAATTCTCATCTTCATTCTCCTAGCGAAGAAGCTATCAAAGTTGGAGAACCATGGAGCCATCCCATCATGTTCCAAAATATCTAAATGCTTATTCCTTTGCAATCTCATACCGAGAAAATCGTGAATGTGTCCCAGAATAATCAGGATTAAATAGTTCAAATAAGTAACCAGTGAAATATAATAGGGAGGTGTGTCAATGACAGGCTTCTTGATGGGCTTGCCATTCCTGGATTTCACCTTGTATCTATATGCATCGGAAGTCAGCTCACCAAACTCGTTCTCTTTATGCTGTTTATCTGAAAGATCCTCGTGTTCAATCAAAGGAACATATTTGTAATCACTGACCGTACTGCCGTTGGCGTTAGCCATCTTTCCTACTTGTTTTATAATAGCACCAGTTGAGGAAGTCCCTTGTTGTCCCAACGAGATAAGAATAATTGGTCTTTTGTCGTTGTTTTTTTTCTGTTCAGAAGAGAAGATAAAAAAGATCACTCTATAATGCTCGATAACTTAATCAAAAAAAGTAGGAAAAAACAATAAAAAAAAAACCAGCAGCGAAAACCCACGTTTTTAGCAGCTATAGAAATATAATGTATTAACAGATTGTTTTGAACTATTCAACTCTCATAAGAATTAGAAAAAAAAGTAAATATCAATAAGAACTCCTTTTTAATCTTCTCGTAATTATAGCGGGTTCCTTTTTTTCAACTAATTGCAGCAAAACTTTTTTTTTATTTCCCGCGTTTTTCGAAAAAAAAATAAAAAATAAAATTCGTTCACGAAAAAAAATTAATCGTTTGACATGACGAATCGAGTGACTGAGAGTCAAATGATATAATTGTACTATATAGTAGTTATAGAATTTGAAATAAAAAGAGTTCAATTAAAGGATATCGCCTATCTCATATTCCCCTGGTGCTATTAGTCTCAGGAAATGATGGCAGTTTGGTGTTTCCTCTGCTACATGAGCTACAATGAGCACCGTACCGGGCCAGTGCTCTAGGAATTTGTGACACGTAGACATGGGTTCGGCCTCCATACCAGAGAAGGCCTCATCCAGAATAAGTATTTCCGGCATTTTAATGAGACTTCTCACAAAGAGTGCCAGTTTTTGCTCGCTGACAGATAACTGGCTCACGTGTTTTTCCCTTGGGATCGAGTCTAGTCCGAAGTAGTTCATATACATTTCTATGATCTTCTTGTGATTTTGGTCTAGCCGGTCGTATAATGGTAAAAAATTGTTAGATGATCCTTGGTGAAATCCAGTTGCAACGAAATCCCTAACGGTAAGTCTATCTGCGGCTCCGTTATTTAGCAGAATTGCGTGTAACTCAGGCGATGACATGCCTATTTTGCTATTAATATCAAAATAATTAGTTTTACCAGTCTTTCTGGGTAGCCCATTTTCAATCACTTTGGAATTCCAGGATTGTGGATGTTCAGCGGTTAATAGTGAAAGAAGTGTGGACTTACCAGAGCCGTTGTCACCTCTTATATGCCATTTCGAACCTGGTCTCACTCTCCAATGCAGGTTCTCTAACACAGGTTCACCTTTGTAAGTAACACCAAGGCCCTTCAGTTCGATTGTGTCCGGCATCTTAATTATTTCATGATTTGGTTGTCTGTATAATGGATGTACAGAGATCAGGTCTTCTATTGTGTATTCTTTTCCACCTGCGTTCTTATGTCTCTCCTCATTCAATTGCTTGAGTTCATTCTCCTTTTGTTCTCTTGTAGCTGCAATTGTGTTTATATAATCTTTTATTTTACCTTGAAATTTGATACCAGAATCATCCTCTACACAACATATATGAGTACACCACGCAGGAATTTCGTCCTGATATCTTAATCCAATTACTACTGGGGAATGAAATCTGTTTATACCACAACGGTCACTGGTCTCTCCCCATTTGCTTAAGAATTGTGAGATAACTGATGTGGCTGTTGGGTCTAATCCCAAGAAAGGGTCATCAACCAACAAGAGGTCAGGCTCTTTCAAGAGACTCCTCGCTAATCTACTCCGTCTCATCTGACCATTACTCAATCCCATAGCCCATCGATCCTGTAACTCCGTTAACTTCAATTGTTTGACTAGATACTCATAGAGGTCCATATCAATAATACGATCTGTGGTACTGACATCATAGTCAACAGTGTTCGAACCCACGGCATTATCTAAAATAAATTTCTTACATGTTTGATCAAATTCATCCTTGAAATACTCATATCTAGCACTTAAGTGAGCCGTTGGGATAGCACCTTTAAACTGCACTTCTTCAATTCTTGGAGGCATTAGCTCGGATGAACTACCGTTGCCCCTAATATTATAACGCAATGATAGAGGTGGGTCACACAAATATTTATTAGCCAGCACATCCATGAAGATAGCCTTCCCGGGACCCCAAATCACCCATTTCTCATCGGGGTTGATTTGGAAATGTTTAATCTTCTGTTTGAATACCGGTGGGACATTCTTCCTCAACGATGACCGGAAAAGTGCATTGCGGATCTTTAATATGTACCGGTCAACAGGCATTTTTCCCATTAGCTTCTAGTTTTAATTAACACAGTTCCGATGTTAGGATAGTCTCGAGAAATATAAACAGGGTCTGCTCACTTCATTATTTGACAACTGAAAAGTGACTAATAATTTCGTTATTTTTCATATCAATATATATTGTTGAGTCCAAGAATGAGTCTTTTTTAATCGGTTGTGTAGGGGCAGGGAGGAGATGAAGGGGAGTGTGTGATAACGATAATGGTTTACAGTAATTGGGTGTCTAAGTGCTTCAGTATATGTTACTTCACTATGAGTTAAAACTTGGATGGAAGCATATATATATATATAGGGATAAGTAAGATCTTAATTTTAGTATATTTACTTCAGTAGATATAAATCAGATGTCATCTATGTTTTGAGATACTCCAATGTATGTATCGTGATAGCCTATTTATCAAAAGAATATCACGGTTATCGTAACGTAACGCTGCGTTACTTATCGATGCTTAATATTCCAACTTTTTTTTTGCTTTCTACGAAACTGGAAAATTTCAATTTCTAAGAAATTTCAAAAAAAATTAAAAAGATGTTGCCTAAAGATGGATGTGGAATGGGATCAGGGACTACTTAAGAATCTCATTCTAGAGTTGCTCCAATCCAGTTTAATAATAAGAACAGTTTAAAACTACAAAAATGCTTTTTTTCTCCTTTTTCAAGACTCTTGTAGATCAAGAAGTTGTCGTACAGGTATGTTCTTTTTTTTTTTTATCTATATTTTGTTGCCAGATTCCCAGGTTCGCTTGTCATTAGCGTTTGCCCACTCTATTGTACTCAAGTTACTAACTCAATAGCATTGAACAAACCGAAGGAGTAAATGATTATTTCGCCTACACTCCCCTGTTGATAAAATTTTGTGAGAAAAAATGCCAAATACGAATAGCTGAAGAATGACATTGAAATAAAGGGTACTTTACAATCTGTAGATCAATTTTTAAATCTGAAACTAGATAACATATCATGCAATGACGATGAGAAGTATCCACATCTAAGCTCGGTAAGAAATATATTCATCAGAGGCTCCACAGTGAGATACGTGTACTTGAATAAGAATATGGTAGATACCAATCTATTACAGGATGCCACTAGAAGGGAACATCTAAGTGACAAGAAATAATTGCATTTGCATTCCCCTACTATATGTATAAATATAATTTTAGACTAATACAGTAAGAGTGAAATATCACACTTCAATGAAAAACGGATTTTTACAAACTCATTTAACTTGCTGATTTTTTTCTGCCCATATAAAAGTTATTATATTAGATAATACTAATAAAAGGAGAATCAGGGAGCATATACAAAATTAAAATAAGAAGACTAATATTGTAATTAGTGAAGATGTACTATGAAGAAATCTTAATTAACATGTCTACTTTTCCAAAACATGAAAAAAAATGAAAAAATTAAAAAAAAAGACAAAAAAATGATTTCGCCCAGGATCGAACTGGGGACGTTCTGCGTGTTAAGCAGATGCCATAACCAACTAGACCACGAAACCATACTAAACTTGAAAGTTTTGGACAATATTTATACTCCAACAGCTTCAAATTCATCATATGAAAGTTTTGAACAAACTGAAAATGAATAAATCCAACTCAGGTTGAGATAGTTCGAGAACCAATTTTTGCGTTTCTCGTATATTAATATGTGATTTTATATTGCTACAAGTGCTAAACCGGGTCCATAATGGTTACAAATAATTGATATTAAATGAGAACGCATTTCAGCAAATTGGAGGTGCATAGAAACTATGTGTTGACACTGTATAGAAATACTCTTCGACATATTCAAAATGTTCAATCAGGGTACTTAAAATATCGGACAATGAAGCTTATATGTACAGAGGTTAAGAAACATAAAGACGATAAATCTAGTTGGTCTATATATAAAAGAATAACCAGTTTGCAGTCTCTGTATAATTCACTGAAAGCGAATGATCCTACAAAGGCAAATACAGTTTTAACCGAATATCGTCACTCAATTAAGAAGCCTAGAAGTAAAATTAAAGGTATTCTCAAATCAATTGAATCAGAAATCAACACCACTAGCCATTTTCAAGATAATAAAAGGCTCGCGAGATTGAGCTTACTTGACACGTATATAAAGCGGAAACAGAGTTGTAATCGGTTACCCAAAGATATTCCACAAGAATATAAAACTAGATTAATACTACCCTTAGCTTTGCATGAACGTGGTTTGATGAACCTAGAGAGGTTAAAAACTAGCCTAATGAAAGGAAAGTATCATACCAAATTATCTTACACTATGGCTGGCAAAACTCGAATTTGGTTTGTTAGATCATATGTCAACAAAAAAAGAAAACAATCCGTTAAGTTAAGGAATCTTATCACATATGAAAAGAAAAAGAACCTGATAACATTACGCCGTCTAGAAGAGCTACAGAAAAACTCTTATTGGGCTATGCATGAGGCTATATGGGAAAGATATTTAGACGACGGTCATCTACACAAAGCTGATCTCAATAGATATATGAAAAATATGCAATTGCAAGACAAATCGACAAAGCAAGTTCCATCTGTACCTAATACTCATGTTTCCAGTAGGGCCGTCACCAAATGCATGAGGTTAAGAGAATGGCTGCTGCCATTGGCAAAGATTAACGTAGAATTGGAAAATTCGTGCACGGCAACAGAACGAAAATACCTGGCCAATAAGCAAAAACTCTTACATAGAAACTCCAGCCTCGAATATTATAAAATTCAATCCCAAAAGGTGTATAATAACCATATGAAAAAATACCAAAAAATGTTGAAGGACGATCTCCCATTTGCTAATCCCTTCATTGAGGAAAGAAGTGTTCCCGAAATTCTCAGGAAATCTGGACTAAAAATCAAATTTTAGCTGAAGTATTTTTGACTCTTTTCAATGATAATTCGTTTCTATAAACTTGTAAAATATATTTATAATATATTCTTCCCAATTTATATAATTTTATTACTTTCCCCACATCAATTATGTTTCCACAGATGTTACGTTCTAATAATTTTGAAAATAATTGTTCAACAACCTTGATTAATCAAATATTCTTATCCAATAATTGAATCATCTACATAAATTAAGTCATCTTACGCCCTGTCTCATCTCACATTCAATGAAAACGCAGAGCAACATTCAGATGATTTATAGAATAAACCCATGTTCAGTTTGAGATGTGCGTGCCCGTATTCTCTGATCGAATCATCCTGCTTAAACAATAAGCTACAAGTGCCATAAATACAACTGCCTATTAAATATCAAGCGCGGCACGATTTCATAGTCTTTTCCCTGTTATGAATTAATGAGTAGCATGCAACCATCAAGGAATACGGTTGATAGTTTCTCTAGTAACTACTGCCGAGCTGACAGAATTGCGATTTTTTCGCAGTAAAGATTAGAAACAATAAAACAAGTCTGCATCGCTCAACACTAAACATTTTGCTCGTTTGATGCACCTAACAGGACGAAGCTTTGGGACTTGTTTCTGCGTCCGATTTATCATTTAAATTCACCCACGATCGGTACCTACTGGTTCTGACCAATAATAACCAAAAAGAAATAATGACAATCCGAATCTCGTGAGTAGCATAGATACTAAAGTTCTGTTCTTCGTATTCATTAGTCTAAATATTGCCAGATATCAGAAGTAATAAAATATGTTTATAATGGGGAATAGCAGCTTATACCGCGTGGAATGTAAGCTTTGGTAATGTTTTGGGTATACTGTTCTGATCCTCTGTAAATTCTTCATCCTTCATCTCATTGGTAACAGTCTTTGGTCTCACATATCGTACTGCCATCCATGATACCTTATTCTCCAAGTCGATATTGTCTATCTCAATTTCCAAATTAAAGTTCTCGATAAAATTACGTTCATGGATGTTGATACTAGAGTTATAAGCAAGAAACTCATTCAGAATAGAAACTGTACTCCAGTATGATAATTTACGTAAACATGCAACCACCAATGATATTACTAGTTCTCCATTAGTACAATGCATGTAGCACGGGTAATGTTTCTTGTCTATCAGAAATCGCACACATTGCTCAACAACAGAGTAGTCAATAGGCACCGTTTTCTTCTTCCTCTTTACCTTTGGAACACTTTTATCTTTCTTCTTCTCATCTAAGCACAGAATGTGTACGGTCTCTATACCATTCTCCTTACAGAACTGGCTCATCACAGGATCACTTGTTAATGAGTTCGGAGTCAATGATAATATATATTTCAGCCTCAAAGATCTTAGAAATGACTGATTCAGATCTCTTGGATAAGCTCCCCTATAGAGATTGGGCTGTACCGCACTGAACTGCAGTGGAGTAATCAAAGACATATACTTTGTTGGCCTCTCTTTTTCTTTTCCTTTCTCCACTTTTGTACACCGCTCCTGGGATGAACTCTAGGTTAGCTAGCAGTTTGAATACAATTCCAATTTGTTATATTAACGGCAATGAACTTGATTTGTACAGCCTAGCCCTTTAAATACTCACGATTTCCTTGATTAATATTTGTTAATTAGGAGGGCCCAGCAATCAAAAATTTCAAAATTCAGGAATAAAAAAAAAGGTTGAAAGAGCACATTCAAAACATTTATCCTAATTTATTGCCCTGAAACCCTTTGGTATTAAGAACGTTAATATAATGGATTTCGCAATTGAACAAGATGAGGGGCTGATAAACACGAACGCTTCTTATAGTGGGCAAAATAAGGAGAGCGAGGATAATAGAACGGGACCTGCTGAGAGTGGTAGTGAGCCTAACCGGGACAATGAAATTAACAAATATTTTGATGACCTGGAGATTAAGGTGTCTAGTCAATATGACAAGACTTCAAATATTCTGAAGAATGTGGTCAAAGAGCGCGAAGATGGGTACGAATTGAATCTGGGGTTGGCACCAGAAACAACTGAGAAGGCGCAACAGTATTTACAAAAGATCGACAAGAATTTGGCGCAAGTAGAAAGTCTTGCACAATCATATTGGCAGAAAATGAGCATATCGGTCGCAAGTTCTGTTACTAATGTTAATTCTGCCTTTAAGGAGAAGAATGATAAACCGGCGTCTTCATTTTGGTCGTCCTGGGGATCTTCCTTGTCTAATGCCATTAGTCCTTCAAACATAGAGACTATGAAGCAGAGTAATGTTAGCATAGTCGGTGGAAATAGGACGGAATTGGAGCTGAAAATATTGGAAAGTGATAAGACGATCTACACTGACAACAAACTACCCTTGGATAAGAACTTTGATGTTGTCGCCAAGACTGAGGATATCGCCAAGTTACTTAAGGAGAATAAAAATTTAGAGAAATTCATGAATGAACTGGTTCCGGAGACAATAAAGTATGAGAAATTTTGGAACATATACTATCTGCATAAACAAAACATTCTAGAAATGGAAGAAAGAAGGAAAAAGATCTTAGAGGAGAAGGTAAAGGAGAAGAAAGAAGAGGAGGAAGAAGTTGGTTGGGATGACGAAGACGATGACAACGATAATGACGAGGGAGGTTCCCCAAATATTGAAAAGACTATGAAAACTGATTCCACAATGGAAGAGAACAATGAAGCAAAAACCATTCAAAATAGCGAAACTAAGACTTCTGAAAAGAAACCTATTACTGAAAACACGAAAAAATATGTACCTCCGCCTGCTGAGGCTGATGAAGACGACGATGATGATTGGGAATAAAAAAAAATATTTTTTCAGTCAAGAAAAACCAGAGAACTATATTTATCCATGAATTCAAATAATTCATAATGCTGAATTTATTTTCAAGGTAAACTATTAAAAAATATAAATGTATAAAGCCTTATTTGTAATTCAAAAGTGTAATTGTTCATGTCACCTAGTCCCTAACTTAATAATGAATTCATAGTTGCAATTGAAATCATCAAATTCCATGGATGCGGTGATAAAATAACACATATGCATTGCTATTTACCACATCATTTGAATTTTTAACTGCCTTCATATTTTGGTCATCGAAGTAATACCAGCTCTTTGTAATACCTTTGTGAACATACGATGTATAATGTCCACCAAATAAACTACCATAATGGTTTGCAACGGCATACAAACGGTACCTAAAAGGTGGGACTTGACCTCTTGTCGGAAGCTCATTATCACTAACACCAGGAGGGAGTTTACCGTCAAAGTCGCTGGCCCAATAAGATGTTAGATCCAAGGTAAACGGATACTTGACAAATATATTATTTTTATTCATCTTGTTATCAAATCTTTTTAAATGTAATATCAAATTTCTTGGCAGTCTTGTGATAGTTAGTTGCTTAGTAGATGGTGTTTTTTTTTTACATGATGAACAATTCCATTGCTCGTCAGTCTCTAATATCTCACATTTCGTGAACTCGTTAAAACAGTCTAACAAGCTAACAACTCCTGACCTTGGGACAGGTATAGATAAAACAGAGAACGGTTGATAAGTTGTAGATGTTGTTCTACAAACTTCACATTTCAGCCGTGATGCATACTGTCCCTGAAACAAATCAACAATAACACTGAAATTCGTTGTTAAAAATCTCTCCCATTCAATGGAAGATGCAATTCTCAAGGATAAAGATTCTCTTTTCTTTTCTGCTTCCTCTGACAGTTCTTTTAAGGGTGGATTATTACCACATTGGTTCAAATCCTCATGTAATCCATCCAACAAAAATTGACAAAATTCTTGACAATCTTGTTGACTTGAATTTCTGAACAAGGAATTAACTGATGCTATTGCCATACGAAATTGGGTTGGTCTTACCGTTGCTACCTTTTTCCTTTTAACTTCAGTCCCATTCTCATACATTGTATGAACTAACCTAGAAAAATATCTAGCTAAGACACCCTTGGAGCCTAATTTACTTTTAATATTAATATGCTTCTCATAAGAGTTATTCAGGAATATTTGTGTTAATTCATTTGTACCCATAACACACTGCAGAATGCAATTCATATAACACGAATTTCCCATATTTTCAAGCCCAACAATAAAGTTCAGATCAGCTTTGTTCTCCACCTGCTTCATCTTGCTACCATTCTGCATTAATTGATTCAATCCACTTGGGCTAAACGTTTCCTTCGATAAATTACCATTTGGAACATGTTTTGGTATCATATTATTATTTTCATAAGTATGAATTCTTGCATTAACAGGAGAGACTTGAGAAATAGTTATCGGACTAACCACTGGAGTTTTTGAATTTTTCACAATTGGACTATTTGGGTAGGAAATACTGCGAGATGGCGAAGGGATCTTTAAACTTAGCGTATCTGGATATCTATTCATTTTTGAAAGCGAAGGTAGTGAAGTGAGTTTGCCTTCCGACATTGGCGTGGAATTCGATCTATTATGATCTCCTCGCATAGTGGATTTACTCAAACTGAAAAAATTCTTAAAACTAGAACTTCTTTTAACCTTTTCGGAGTGTTTTTGCTGACTTAGACTCGGTAATTCATAAGAAAGAGGGTTATCGTTCATCATCACCCTCATTGTTGAATCCATTGAAGAACTAATGCTTGGGGTAAGTTCTGGCAGAGCCTGTAGACTCAAACTCCTGGTATTGCCACTTACATATACGCTATCATCTACCTCCTTATCTTTTATTTTAGACTGCATATCTTCAGTATAGTCTTCACACAGCTCCCCTTCTTCGCTGCTCCCATCTGTTAAGGCTGTATCCTCATCTATCATGTCCAGTTGATGAACTGGGTAACCGCCTAGCTTCCAACTCTTGAAATCATCACTATGTATCAATAACTCTTGGATTTTGTTATCCTTCTTCAATGAGTTGTCATGGTACTGTAGAAGAATGTTTTTTAGAATATCAATTTTTGGGTCACTATCATTGCTTTTTAAGTCATTCGATCGCCCAGTGGAGAGAACCACGTACCTGAAATGATCTAAATTGGAAAATAGAATTATCTCGCCCTTTGGTGCAGTAATCATAGATTTTTTTGTCAAGTCCTTAAATGTATAATGTTCTTTAAATGATATAGGCTCTAGACATACAATGTTAGGAAAATCAATATGTCCTTTATCAAAATCATTTCTCTGTCGTAGATCTACAAGTAACGTTTCGTCTCTAAAAATTGATAAATGGTTCATCAAATTGGCGTTATCAAGAATAACGTTACTAATATATCCAGAGCGTGAATCATTGACCATACTCTCCGGCGTCATTACGTTAGTGTCTATATCCTGTGAAGTGCCCCTTGTTTGCAAAGAAACCTGTGTACTGAAATGTATATCCGAAGCCCCGGTACCGCTCCTCTTGATCATACTTTTCACTTCATGTATCGTATTAACGACATCATCACTTATAAGTGTCTGCAATATTATATTGTATATCTGCAACAGTTCTGATTCAATATTGGATATTTTCCTCTGCGACCCATTCCTTACCTTATAAAATTCTGGTAAATTCGGAATTATGGATGTCACTAGTATATGGATGATCTTATAATAGAAATACGCATAAACGTAGACCCCTTCAAGCTTTAAAACTTCAATATCTTTGTTCCTCTTTATCCGCCGGGCTTGTTCGTTGAAATTCCCAAGCTGATCCAGGCACTTGTCCAGCAAATATTTCATCTCATTGTTTGAGACATGATCGTTCCGCTTCTTCTTTCCTTTTAAGTTACTCCGCTTCAACTCATTCATGATCTGTGAATCCTGGCGACTCTCCTGTATAATATCTCCCACAGCTTCATTTGCAACTCGGGACAGCTCCTCTAGTACCATCGAGTTATCTATAGCATACATTTTGTACTGTTTTCTTCTTATTCTTTTTGGTTTATTTTTTCACCAATAGTTAACTATTTGCCAAACTCATCCACACTGCCCGCAATGCTCTGATATAGCTCTTGAGTAGGAAAATTGCAAAACTGCAAAATGTAAACCAAAATGGTCTCTCAATAAATAATAAACAAAAAAAGCAGTTGAGCAATACCTCTCACTTCTTGTTAACTACCCCATTAATATCGCACAATGGGACCTGGGTGCGTTGACGGGTGCGCTGCCCATCACTTAAGGGCATTAAGATAAAAAAAAGAAAAAGAATCAACCGTAACCATCGCCAATTTCCATTGTACTCTAATTATAGGACGCGAATATGTTTCAAACAAACAAGCAGATACCTGCGTAATATATTATCTTTGATTCTATGTAGAGAATAAAATATGTGTTATATATAATAAATAAATATGTCTTATTTGGGCATCGGAAACACAACTGTAGGCAGAGCTTAGTTCTCAGTACACACCATCGTCAGGTCTGTTCTGCTCGATTCTAGCATTTTCGCCCTTCACTCTTAGGTCCTCACAGCTGTAGTCAGGTCTCTTCTTGCCCTTTCCTTGTTCAAACTGTTCCAAATCCTTTTGGTTGTTATCAAACATCTTCTGTTCGGCCTTCTCAGCTTTGTCCTGGTTACCTTTCAGGTTTTGCTTGCTGTACAATCTGGCACTCATAGCCAGTCTTGTGGCCACGGGCTTTGATCCAACTCTAGAACTAGTTATTACTTGTCTGAACATTTTGTGGTTATAGACTTGTATAGAAGAGAAATAAAAAAAGGAAATATTTCGGAGTTTACTAACACAAGCTAAGAGAGAATATTATTATTTGAAAAGAACAATCAATAACCCTTTTTATACTTCTTGGTTCTTGTTTCTCTTGGTAATCCCACTCTCTCCCCCCGAAATCATCAGGCTGGTTCCATCCAATAGACTGCCATTACTTTACAGACACCCCCCGGATAAATTTATTTATATCCTTAACTTTCTTTTTTTTTTTTCAACATTTTAAGGGTCCTATTTGTCATAATGGGGGTGGGAGTCCACCAGTATGGGGAATAAAGACTATCATGAACAAATAATGACTTGCTCAGATGTCATAGGGGGGACACATCTGGAATGCCATCCCACAAAGATACTTGCGGACTCGTATTCCTCTTGTTTTACTCGTAGAAAATAAGAACCACTTATAAAAACTAAACTGTAAAAATAAAAAAATGGAGGGCTTTCATATGCAATCTTTATACAGATATATAGGTACTACTACTAATCTTCTTCTGCTTCTATTTCTTCTACTACTACTTTTGGTTTTTATTAATTTCAATTATCGTATTCTTCTTTCACTAGCTGTCTTTCCATATCAATCCATTTGGTGCTGCTGAAGTCAGGGTCCTTAGAAACGTTCTTGTTCTCGGCGACCACTTTGAATCCGATCCGCTCGTAGAATGGAACCAGGTGTTCGTGTGCGATAATCACAATCCTGTTGCCGACCTCTTGGTTGCTTAACTTCTGGATGTAATCCGTGAGCAAAAGCGTGGCCAGGTTCTTCTTCTGGTACTCCGGGTCGATCACCAAAGAATGTATAGCAATTGTGCTGCTGCTTTCCAGATGCGACCCGGCTTTCATACTACCCAAAGTGATAAAATCACCCTTGATCTTCGTACCCATCACATGCCCTATCAACATCTCGTCCTTGACGTCCTTACCGTTAGAGTCCAGCTCTCTAATGAACAGACCGGAACATAGCTCGGGACATGTCAAAAGACGGTACTCGATGTTCTCCCTTGAGGCCCTCTCGTGTGGCGGGAAACCTTTACTCTCTAACTCGACTGTTTGATCACAGTCCTCAATGATCAATGGTCTGATATACATGTGCAATGGAAGCGTAGGGGAAGCCATTATTAAGTTCTTGTTAATTGTTTTGTTGATTATCTTGTGTACAGAGTCCTTTTCATCCCAATACCTTTTTACAAACCAATATCGACTTTTATTATTTATTTTTTGTCTTCTGTCCTTAGGCGATTGAGGAAAAAAAAAACTAAAATAATTAACTGATCCGTACGATAATACATGACTTTCGATGTATTTGATTATTATTAAAGATAGATAAGATAGATTATGTGCAAATTGTATATATTATGCAAAAAAGTATTAAGGCTGAAGTAGGAATAAACAACCTATGATAAAGTCTATTATGCTTGGGGGGTGGGTGGGGACCGACGAGGGGCTGAGAGTACAGGGCCGATAAGAGATTGAGAGTAGCAGGAACGATGAATGGAAACGAATAATAAATGGATCATGCAGTAAAAAAGAACAACGCAAAATATTAAATAAATAAAATGTCGGAATGGAAATTGGTTATGCCAGTGGATCAAAGAACCATTCCCACTTCGTACCTTGGAAAACCCTCATACCCATAGTTCTCCCTTCGTTTCTGGTATCGAACTTGACACCTCTTCTTAGATCGTACCATTCTTTCAGCACCCGCGGCTGTATCAAGTACCTGTTGACGATAGTGTAACTAATTAATGCGTAAAATTCACCTACGAAGAGGTCGAACCTCCAGTGATGGTCCAGGTACATTGTCGTCCACCATTGAACCGATATGAAAATGGATGCCAGCAGTGGTGGTAAGATACCGGTGGTAACAGGTTTCAGATACCATTTGTTGGTCAAGGCGGTATCCTCGACGTAAGTCTCCAAGAAATGCTCCGGTTTGTGATCGCCTTGGATGGACTGTGCCTCTAGGTCCCCGTCTTGGCCCATCTCTTGTAATGGGAACTCTTCGACGACGGCGGTAGAACTGCTGTTGTCAGTGCAGGAGAGGGACTTGCTGGAGGTGTCGTCGTCGTCACCTGCTCTTGTTGCATCGTCGCCGTCCTCAATGTCGAAATCCAGCGAACTATCGGACGTGGTGGCCTCGCGCCTCAGGGACTGTCCCAGGGACTGTCCCAGGGGGCCTTCTTCTACCACAGCCACGTTACTCTTCTTGGCGAACGTGTGCTTCAGGCCCGAGGCTCGGAAACACAGGAACAAGAAACACTGGAACGCGATGGCGCTGTGCAGGGACGGGACTGCACCGAACACGATCGGCGACAGGTGGAAGCCGTTGGTGTTCAGGTGCGTGCCGAGATGGTTATCGACCCGGGTCAGCCCTGCGGCATAACCCTCCTGCGTGTAGCTGACGTGCTCGACGTCGTCGATCCCGTACATGTGCGTGAACCACGGCGACGCCATGGGGACCAGCAGGTGCGTGAACACGCCGGCGAGGTTCTGCAGGCCGAGCGCCAGGGCGAAGCACCTGATCATCCCGGGCGCGTGGAACACGTAGAGGTACACCGCCGTCAAGATCGGCGCCGTGAGGTGCATGATGACGTAGAAGAACCACGCGACGACGTCCTTCGTCTTCGTGAAGTTGGACTCGTCCTGGTACGCGAAGTAGTGCCCCACGTTCAAAACCACCCACGAGACCGCAGGCAACGCCAGCGGCAGCCACAGCGGCTTCCTGTGGCGCAGCGGCAACAGCGCGTCGTACCACTCGTACATATTAACAGTAGTCGTCGTCGCCTGCTTCGGAGATCGCCCGCGCACCACGTAGAGGTAGTACCCGCCGCACAGCGGCACGAGCACGAGGGCGACAACCAGGAATACGCTGCTCGTCACGAACGACCAGTGGACGAGGTCGACGTCCCCGAGCTGCTCCAAAAACTCGTACCAGTGGTCCCCGAAGAGGAATTGGTCCGCGTAAAACGCCACGTGGGAGTGGATCGTGGGCCGCACGTCCACGGGGATCCACTGCGCATGGTGGAATATAAACAGCCACAGGAAGATGGGGGAGAAGTTCACCGCGAAGTTCAACGGCAACGTCAACAGGTTCCGCTGGTTCAGCCCGCAGACAACGACCCGTCTAAGAAACCATCCAATATTCCATATCACAGACATGTTCTTTACCCACTTTTTTTGAGTTCAGTCTTTTATTTTTGTTCAAGTTTCAATTTTGTTTTGTATTATCATTATGTCAAAGGGCATCTAAATGTATATATATATAGTGAGCGTTTCTTGTGTGCTCTTTTTGGAAATGCGAGAAAAACAAAAAAAAAACTTTTGCTTTTGTTGTCGCTGTAACCATTTTTTTTGGGGGAGGACCCCTCTGCCCTTGCACTCTCTGTACAATGGTACATTGCGTTTTTCTTTCTTTCTTTTTTTCTTTTCTGCACCGCAACAAAAAAAAGAAAGAAAGAAAGTAAAAAATCTTGTCGCCGCTTTCTCCTGCTGCTCTGCCCCCCTTCTGCCACCCCCCGCAGGTAAAAAAAAAGTTCTTCCGTCCGCGGAGTTGTTGGCCGCACCAAAAACCTTTTTTTTATTGTGTCTCTCCCTTCTCTGCGCCTCCTTCTTTATAATTAAGCCTAGTTTGATATTTTTAGCGGGCCAGCAGGGTAACCACACGGCGGTTCTTTCGACGGATCCGCGAAAATACAAAACAAGGAGGATTCGTAGAAGGGTATCTGTATATATATTTTTTCTTCACGTTTCATCTGTCCCCTCCCCCCGTTAAAGATACAAAAAAAATAGATTGTGTGTTATGGCAAGGGACAAGGGCACAATGCCAAGGGGACGATGTCAACTGTTATTGAACAGACACAGTACAAGGTACAGTTGCTACTACATGTAAATAGCCTGCTGCTGCATCGGGCCATGCGGCCCGATGCAGCAGCAGGCTCGTTCTTGAAGAGGATACACGCGAACCTGCAGTGCATATCCCAGTTGAACCAGGGGAACCCGGCCGCCAGGCCCGTGATCCTGGACCCGCCCCAGGATACTCAGGATATACTCGCGAAACTGTACCTTCTCATGGCACGGGTATTCGAGATATGGAGTTAATAATATATATATACAATAATACAATATTATAACAATATCATAATATACGTTCTTTGCCGTGGCCCGTTTTTGACTGTCTAGCATCAGACCCATGCTATGTAGAGGCTGGTACACTGAAGGAATCAATATGGACTAGACGGCGCTTCAAGTTATCGTTGGGACTTTGTTGTGGTCATCAACCGTCACCCTGCACGAACTAGACATAGTGATCACTTCGTATAATGTGTATACGGTAATGCACTGACATTGTCATCGTCCACTTCCCTGTATGCAATGGCGCCTGCCGGTGGCTGTGCCATGGTACCCCAATTGAAAAAAATATACAATATCTCGGTTCAACAGTCTGTCATTTCCATATCAGACAATGTGCCAGCCAAAACACTTGTCATTTATTAAATACTACAAAAATATTATACTATAATGCAAATATACAATAACATACTATAGTATGTATAGCACGATGCAGTATACTACAATATAGTACAATATACCATAATACTCAAATGCAACAAAGCAAAAATAAACAAAATTTCGACAAAGAACCAAGGGGACCCCCTTGGTTAGGGGTAAAATGAGGTGTTTCGCTACGCACTTTTCTGAGGGTAAATTCATAAAAAAACCAAAGATTCCAACGATGCAAAGAAAAAAGTACGAAAATTTGCTTTGTCGTCGTGCACGACACGGTTACCTCTCTGTCTGTATAACAATGATGATTTTAGTATGTTGAACAATACGTTATAAAAAGATGACACTCACGTCGTAACGTGAGTGTCGCTGGTACTTCTCCAACATAACTACAAGGGAAGGAAGACAGAACATATCTGCATAGCAGCTAGTCAATATAAAGGAATGCAATATACAATAATACAGAAATCGCTTGCAAAACCAGGGTTCCCGTCTTGTGTGTTTTGGCTCCTGTATAATTCTTGCATCCAGTTATTGAATGCTTGTTGTACATTATCGAATGAACCATCACTTTGTCGTTTCGTTAATTAAGATAAGTCACGAGGACAGTCCGGGTAACAACCCCCCTTATTACTCGCGTTAACCGCCGGTTTGTCGCTCCTCCCCCCCTCTCCCCCCTCACCCCCTTTTAGAATGGAGTGGGGGGAAGTGGAGGGGGAGGCAGCTAGGCGGTGAGATATAATAAGGAGGGGGCGGAAAGGAGTGACATGCCCCCCCCCTTGTATAAGGAAAAAAAGTAATATTTAAACTCAAGACCTGGACTACAATCCCCAGAAGAGAACAAAGGATAGAGAAGAAGAACAAAACTGGACCATAGATAAATAAATATATATGACCGTGCCTGGGAAGAAGCAGAGAATTATCAATTGCGTTTCGCAATTGCCGTATAAGATACAGCTGGGCGAGACTAACGATGACTGGAAGATTACACATGTTACCGGGAACAGCGCGCTGTATTCGAGTCTGGACTACTTGAGCTACGGGACCGAGGGCCGGATCGAGCACCATGTGGTTGGGTGGACCGGCGAGATCGCCCGTGAGTCCAGTATCCCCTCCTTCGCGAAGGAGGACGGGAAGGACGATTCCCCAGAGGAGGACCCCATGTACCTGACGCAGGAGCAGATTGGAGGCCTCACCGAGGCGCTGCAGACCAAGATGAGGTGTTCCGAGAAGAACAACGAGGCGTCTTCGAATAGCGGGAGCAAGGTCCACCCCGTGTGGTTGCTGAGAAGGGACCAGAGCAGGTGGAGGTCCTACGCGGAAAAGGTCATCTGGCCGACTTTCCACTACATCCTGAACCCTTCCTCTTCTAATATCCACCAGGAGAACAACTGGTGGTACGACTACGTGAAATTTAACGAAGCCTATGCCATGAAGATCGCAGAGATTTATGAAAAAGGTGATATAGTCTGGATCCATGACTACTATCTGTTGCTGCTGCCACAACTGTTGAGAATGAGATACGACCAGGATATCGCCATTGGTTACTTCCACCACGCCCCATGGCCAAGTCACGAGTACTTCAGATGCTTACCCCGTAGGAAACAAATCCTGGACGGCCTGCTGGGTGCAAACAAGATCTGTTTCCAGAACGAATCTTTCTCCAGGCATTTCGTGTCCAGTTGTAAGAGGTTGTTGGACTCCTCGGCCAAGAAGACAAAGAGTGAAGATGGATCTGATCAGTACCAAATCAGTGCCTACGGTGGTGATCTGATCGTGGACTCCCTCCCAATCGGCGTTAACACAGAGGAGTTGCTACATGATGCGTTCACCAAGGATATCGATGCTAAAGTGTTGGCTATAAAGCAAGCTTACCAAAACAAGAAAATCATTATTGGCAGAGACCGTCTAGATCCTGTACGTGGTGTATTGCAGAAATTGAGAGCCTTCGAAACATTTTTGGAGATGTACCCTTACTGGAGAGACCAAGTCGTGTTAATTCAGGTCAGCTCACCAACATCCAATAGAAATTCTCCAGAGACCATCAAATTGGAACAACAAGTCAATGAATTAGTGAACTCCATCAATTCTAAATACGGCTCTCTAAATTTCTCGCCAGTTCAGCACTATTATATGCGTATCCCTAAGGATGTCTATTTGTCTTTGTTAAGAGTTGCTGATCTATGTTTGATCACCAGTGTCAGGGATGGTATGAATACGACCGCCTTGGAATATGTTACTTTGAAGTCTAATAAATCATCTTCTAATGCTTTGAGCTATGGTAACCCATTAATCTTATCCGAGTTTTCTGGTAGTAGTACTTTGTTGAAGGATGCTATCCTAGTGAACCCATGGGATTCAGTTGCAGTGGCGAAGTCGATTAATATGGCTTTGAATATGTCTAAGGATGAAAAAGCAACCTTGGAAAACAAGTTATGGGCTGAAGTGCCAACTATCCAAGACTGGACTGATAAATATTTACAGTCACTGAAGGAAATCATTCATGATGAATCAATGGGTACTCCAGGTGACCAGAAAAGAATTACTCCTGCTTTGAACAGACCTATCCTACTAGAGAACTACAAACAAGCAAAACGTCGTTTGTTCTTGTTTGATTACGATGGGACTTTGACTCCAATCGTCCAGGATCCAGCTGCCGCTATCCCAACTGCAAGACTATACTCTATCTTATCAAAGCTGGCTGCAGACCCTAAGAACCAAATCTGGATTATCTCGGGTAGAGATCAGAAATTTTTGGAGAAGTGGTGGGGTTCAAAGCTACCACAACTGGGTTTGAGTGCCGAGCATGGTTGTTTTATGAAGGATGTCACCAGTGAAGACTGGGTGAACTTAACTGAAAAGGTTGATATGTCTTGGCAAACCAAAGTCAATGAAGTTATGGAAGAAATCACCAGACGTACTCCAGGTTCTTTCATTGAACGAAAGAAGGTGGCTTTAACGTGGCATTATAGAAGAACAGTCCCAGAATTGGGTGAGTTCCATGCTTCTGAACTACAAAAAGAATTGCTGAAGTTCACCGATGACTACGACCTAGAAGTTATGGAAGGAAAGGCCAACATCGAAGTCCGCCCAAGATTCGTTAATAAGGGTGAAATTGTCAAACGCCTAGTCTGGCACAAACACGGCGAAGCCCAGGATATGTTGAAGGAAGTGAACAACAGCTTGCCAATTACTGATATGCCTGATTTCATTCTTTGTCTTGGTGACGATTTTACTGATGAGGATATGTTCAGACAACTGAACACAATCGAGGGTGTATGGTCCAACAATTTTCCAGAAGATCGCAACAAATTCGGTCATTATGGCTTTTATCCTGTTACTGTCGGTTCTGCGTCTAAGAAGACAGTGGCAAAGGCTCACTTGACCGACCCTCAACAAGTGATAGAAACACTCGGTCTATTGGTTGGTGATGTCTCTTTATTCCAAAGTGCAGGTACTGTTGACCTAGATGCTAGGGGTCATGTCAAAAATAGTGAAAGTAGTTTGAAGTCAGAACAAAATACTGCCAAGTATGTTTTGAAGAGAACTGCTTCTACACAAAGCATCAAAAAAGAAAATTGAAAATAGAAGGTTTACTGAGGGAACAATACAAATATCACGTTAATGACAGCTCAATTTTTTTCTACTATTATTGTTTTTTATTTTATTTCACTTTTTCCCTATGATAAAGTTATGATTGACGTCTTTTTTTTTTTTCTATGCTAATATGGCTTCAAGAAATAGAAAAGCACTTAAGACAAAGAAGCCAACAAAAAAAAATACTCGTTGTACTTATAGTTATGATAAAATATACGAACTATATACGATACATATGATGATACTACAATAACATATTTTTTAGTTATTTATATTAGTCGATATTATGATAAGTGATGCATTATCCTTCCGGTGTGATTCAAGTGATGTATAATGCCGGTAGGTTAAAAATGTAAAAGAAAAAAAAAGAAAGAAAATATTTTTGGAAAAAAATAAAGCGAAGAAAATTAATAAACGAAAATAAAACAATAAGAGATGAGACTGATGATAAATCATTTCATAAGATTCATTATACAACGAAATTCTAAGATATTACTCAACATATATTTGTTTTATTTTTTTCTGAAAGAGAGGTTACATATTTCATTTTATTTTCCCATCAAAAACTAACAATAACACGTTTTATAATAGTAAAGAAAAAAAAAAATATTATAGAAGTTGCGAATATATTTTGAAGATTTTTTACAAGATGCAAGTCGATTTAGATAAAATACTAGAGTCACTGAAACAGAGTCGGTATATACCAGAAGAAACTGTATATGCATTATGCATGGATTCACAAGAACTGTTAATGAATGAATCAAACGTGGCGAAGATTGATACTCCAGTCACAATATGTGGTGATATCCACGGTCAACTACATGATCTATTGACGTTGTTTGAAAAAAGTGGTGGTGTAGAGAAGACAAGATACGTGTTCCTGGGAGACTTTGTTGACCGTGGATTTTATTCGTTAGAATCTTTCTTACTATTACTATGTTACAAACTACGGTATCCAGATAGAATCACACTAATTAGAGGGAACCACGAAACGCGACAAATCACAAAAGTTTATGGGTTCTACGATGAAGTGATGAGAAAGTATGGTAATAGTAATGTATGGAGATATTGTTGTGAAGTCTTTGATTATCTTTCCTTGGGAGCTATTATCAATAATAATGTGTTCTGTGTACATGGTGGTCTGTCACCAGATATATCAACATTGAATGAAATAAGAGCAATCGACAGGAAACAGGAAGTACCCCATGAAGGTGGAATGTGTGACCTACTTTGGAGTGACCCTGAAGAAGTGGATACCTGGTCGATGTCCCCGAGGGGAGCTGGGTTTTTATTTGGAAAAGGAGAAGTAGACCAATTCTTGCATGCAAATAATGTGGAGCTTATAGCGAGAGCACATCAATTGGTAATGGAAGGTTACAAGGAAATGTTTGATGGAGGATTAGTGACAGTATGGTCGGCGCCAAACTATTGCTATAGATGCGGAAATGTTGCGGCGGTACTACGAATTGAAGATGATCTAGAAAGAAAATATACCATATTTGAAGCTGTACAGGCCCAAAATGGTGTCGGGAACACCATTATTCCAACCAAAAAGGCTCAAATGGATTACTTTCTCTAAAATGACCGATCCTAATAACCGAGCCTTCCACCATAAATATAAGAAAAAGTACCATAACGACAATTCATTCTTTAAAACCATTTTCGGAAAAATAATCAAAGTAAATATTCATTATTTTGGCCTTTTAGAATCGTGCCGTCAATTTTTGTCTAAAAAGTCCAGGTATTGCAATTTATATACATCTACTAGAATTATTTTTTTACTTCGCATTTGTAACAATATATGAAATACTAGCTATTCCTTTATTTGTTTTTTTCTGTTAAGTAGAGTCCTCTTCCATCTAATGTTTACCACTTTGTTTTATGATATGTGAATTACTATAGTGTTATGAAATAGGAAGGATGAAATTATGAATTTCAAGAATATTGCTAACTTACAATAGCCTGGAAAAAAGGGCAAAAGACATGACGAATGAATTTATCGTGGGATACATTTGTAATCGACGCGTATTTCCATGTTCTTTATTGGGGGTTGGAAATTGCACGAATTGAACTCTAAATCTGGAAAGCGACTACAATTCTGATGAGGAAAAGACAGCAATTTTATCAGACGGTGTGCATAAAAAAATAATAATAATACAGAAACAAAAGTAATAAAAATTACTTTGTAAGTGCTTAACTTTTCTATTTCTTCATTGTATATTTTTTTTTCATAACAATGGAGGAAGAGCGAAAAATTGAGAACAAAATCAAAATTATAGAAAATAAAGGTTTAAGATTGAAAGGTTCAACAAGACTATACCTGATTAGGCAAAAAAAAATACCAATTATAAAGTTGTATTAGCTTCATTGAAATATGGAAGTAATATAAGACCCTATATTCTAATAAGAAAAGTGAAAGAAAAAGAAAAAGACAAGTGGGGACTAGATTTGGTAACATTTAATTCTATTACGTTCACTACCCCACACCGGCAGGTTTCAACAGTGGAAAAGAACAATAAAAGAAATTCAGAATGTCATTTGGTGTGCCTCTCTCGCAATTAATTGTGGAGACTCCCAAACCTATCCCCTCAGGAATAAGTGAACTGGACCATGAGTTAGATGGTGGATTCAAGTACAGGGCAATTTACGAAATTTATGGACCCCCGGGGATAGGGAGAAGCTGGCTCGGTACTGAGATAATGAACCGTTTTCTGGAAAGGGATAAAGAGGGTGAGGTGCTATGGATTGTAACACATGATTCGATTCCTTCTAACGTTCTCAAACCCACTACGGGCGCAGCCGGAGAAGCGGAGGGAGACGAGGAGAACCGAAACAACCGTATTAAGTATCTACGAATCCGGAAGTTCACTGAGCTTCTCTACTTCTACCAGCGAAGCCTAGACAGCGATATTAACCACAGACACAGAGAGAGCAGCTCCCCCCCAGCACGCGAAGAGGAGAAACAGGAGGACCAGCAGGAGGATGAGCAGCAGCAGCAGCAATCTCCACGACGGGAAGAAAAGAAAAGTTCAAGTTCTGCGCCGCGTCTGGTTATTATCGATGGGTTTTCGAAGCTGGTCACGAACCAGCTGGACTGTCTTGAGAAGAGACAGTGCACCACCATGCACGATAGCAAATGTAGGTACCTGATAATAATCATGACGCTGCTCACGAAGTTCAACAACCGCAACGGTTCTTGTCACATACTGCTGGACGATTGCATGAACACCGCTTACAACCCTGAGGTCGCGTCCGCCGCGCTCAACGAGGACCTGGAGACCGTGGAGGACGGGTTCAATTTCTTCGTCAGGTCACAGAACTTCACCTACGAGAATAACAAGCGCAGGCGACTGCACGGCGCAAAGCACGTCCTACGGAGCGCCCTCGTGGCGAACAACGCCATGGGCCACCGGGACAGCAGGTGGGAGATATTCATAAAGAGAAGGGTGGGCCTCTTCTGGGAATGGTCGAACGGGAAGAAGTGCCGCGTGGCACTGGTAGAGAACTCCAGCACGAGCCTGCCCCAGCCGCCGTCAGCCGGCACTCAAAGACGACTAAACAAGATATCTCCGCCAGCCAAAAATAACTTTTCCGCGCCGTTTGATATTTCTGGCCATTTCATCTACGATTGAGCTTACAAATTATGACATCACCATGAAAACTCCTCCCCTTCTTATCAATGTTCGACTGCTCCCCCCACTCCCATTGTCTCTTTTTCTTCTTCTTTGCAGTACGTCATATAGAATTTAAAAAGTACAGACGTTTTTACATATTCCACTTTTGTTGTCTGCTGCTAATTTTTTTATCCCAACTTCTGTGTTTTCCCCTTTGGGCAGTTATAGTGTTTAGCTGTCAGGGCGTCCTACAGATACGCCATTTCTTTCTTTTTTTTAAGTTTTTTATTTTTAGTTTTCAATTCTTCCGTGCAGCAAAGCCGCAGAGAATAATAACATAGATCTAACATTCCCCCCTCTCCTTATACATGCCCCTTACAGGTCAAGATTTGCCTACACATATCACGTAGGAGCAACAGAGATTAAGGGTGCAGGGCGCTGTTATCAACCTGCATAGAAAGAAATAAAAAAAAGAAATAAAGCAAACAGGACCCCCTCTATTTTTAGCAGCCCCTGCACAGAAATGTCCGTACACCGGTTTTTTAACTATAAAAATTTGGGCTCCCCTCTCCCCTGACCCTTCTCCCCCACCCCACTCAGTACCTGGTAGTTCTTACTAACAACAAACAGTACAGAACCCATAATGGTACTTTGTTTATATTTGGGCAACCCGTGGGAGGGGGGGGGGGGGGGGTCAGATTTTGGCTGCAGCAACAGATTTTGGCTGCTCCCCTAAAAACTTTCTTTTTTTTGTTTACTTTGTTGACTAGTGAGTCACCTGAGTTTTCATCCGGGCCCTTGCTGCATGGTGCTTCCCGGGCCCCTGCTCTGGCTCGCGCAGCTCTTTGTCGTTACACTTCCTAATTGGGATAAGCAAGAGAGCCAATCTACTAACGGTAAAAAGAACCAAAATAGAACGTCATGAGGAAATACTATGCTAAAGATAGTCCTGTTTCTAATAATATCCTATTGACTGCATGGGGACATGGAAGTTGGTTGCAAAAAAAAAGAAGAAGCTTGTTGTATTTTGCATTATTTTCAGAATGTAATTAATAAAAAAAAGAGGTATATAAAGACCCTTTTAATGCTATGTTCTTGCTCCAATTCCACCTTTCTTATATAATATCAATAAGAAAAGATACAAGGAATCAGATTCATTAAAAAAACCTGAAATAAAAAAAACAACAACTAAAAACAATGAAGTTCACTTCAACATTCGCTTCTTTATCCGTTCTTACCGCTTACGCTGCCGGTCAAGCGTACAACAGTTCTGTTGTCGCTACCTCTGCGACTTTGAATGAAGTCGGCGCTGCGCTACCAGCTGCAGAAAACATCACGACGTCCCTGCCAGCTGCAACACCAGCTCCAATCGCCGAGAACGCCACTACCTCCGCCACCGTGGCTCCACCTCTCATGGCTCCAGTTCCAGCTCCAATCGCTGACAACGCCACAACATCTGCTGCTCCTGCACCAATCGCCGACAACAGCACCACTAGTGTCCCACCACCAGCTGCAAACAGCACTACCGCCGCTCCAATCACTACCCCAATCGCTCGCAACGACACGTCTGTTCCACAGTCGACATACTGGGTCACTGACTGTGAAATCGTTACTGCTTACACCACCTACTGCCCAGAACCAACGACCATCGTCCACGGTAACAAGACCATCACTGTTACATCTCCAACAACTCTAACCGTCACCGACTGTCCATGTACCTTGACTCACATTAGAGAGGAGACTACCCCAGGTTGTGTCGGTACCACTAAGACATTGATCCCAACTGGTAAAGCTCCAGGCCCAGCTCCAGCTCCAGGCCCAGCTCCAGGTCAATCAACCATTGTTACCTCTAAAGCTCCAGGTCAATCTCCTGTCGCCAGCGCTAAAGCTCCAGGTAAGTCAACTTCTGTAACCACTAAGACTCTAGGTAAGTCTACTTTGGCTCCACAAGCTTCCGCTCCAGCCGCTGCTTCCGCTGCTTCCGCTCCGGCTGCTGCTGCTGCTGCCAGTGCCGTCTCTGTTCAGCCTGCTGCTGCTGCCCCAGCTAAGTCTTCCGTGGCCGCTGCAGCTTCTACTCCACGTGTCACTATCCACGCTAATGGTGCAGCTAAGGTTGCTTCTACAGGTTTGGGTTTGGCCGCTTTGGTCTTCTACTTGATCTAAAGTGCCATAACGCTGCTCGCAGATCTAATGATGCTAAACTAATATTCACTAACGAACCATTCTGCTTCTACGACTAACGCGGTTAATCCCCACCCCCCTTCGATCTTTTGTTGAATTTCTAATTTTTTCACTCTTCTAATTTATTATTTTAATTCGTTTTCACAATATGTTACACAAATATTTTAACGAGATTCGTTATTATAGAAACTTAAATGGTACATATGTAAATATGTATATATATATTTGAGTCTACGGTCATTATTTTTTTTTTCAAGTTATTTCCAACTTGTAATTTCGGAAAGCAAAATAAAAACCTTTTAGTTCTTCGAATAAATTTTCATTCTGTTCTATATCAATTTTATTTAGTCAACAGTTTATGTAATAAAAGATTCTACACTAATATACATTTTTTTTTTTTTTTTGGATTTGTCTCAGTAAAGTAGGTCAAATAAGAAAAAAATAGTACAATCCACATACCCGTATAACTGATATAAGCTCTTGATAACCATATTAATTCGCCAACACGTTTATATGTAACTTTAGCCATTCATCTATACTATTTACAGGAATTAGGATAATACTCTTAGTATCTCTAACGTAGTATTTCAACACTTTTTGGTTGGACCTCAGAATAATGGAGTACGCTAGTAAGTGTGCGCATAGCAACTTCTTGTGAGCCACATATTTCTGCTCCGACAAACTATGTGCGTCCACTTGCCCGAATTTATCATCAGAGAACTCGTTCGAATCGTCAACAATTTTTATGAATTCCGCTGTTAGATCCTTTCCCTCGTTTACGCTTGTGCTTAATATTTCATTAAACTCGGTACACGAACACAACCAATTGTCTAAATCAACGTAGACTGGAGTTTCGTTACTGGATTTGACAATCAGCCGATACTGTATATCCTCACCATCAGAATATAACAACGGCAGGTACTTATCCAACAAAACACTATCCAGCGACCCAGCCACATTATCTTTCTTACTTACCAAAATTGACTCACCAAACGATTCAGTTATAGAGGTATTGTCAACATCAGTGCTAACTCCTTCATCACCGGAAGAAGCAGGCCCATCATGATCATTGTCACAATACACATAGATAAACATATCGCAGGAGTCTAACAGCGATAATGCCCTAATGAACAGTTCCTTGGGAAACATGTAATATAGGAACGAAGTTATCGTGCCATCCAGCTCCCCATCATTGATCAGCTTGCCAAACAACTCAGAATAATTGATCACGGCTCTCTCATCTTTACCCATTTGCCTTACACGTCACGTCTTCTTTATGTATAAATACCAAAAGTGTAATGATTGATGCTGTCAGTACTGTATAAAAGCATACTTCGCGTTTCCACTATGAATAAAAGTCTTAATTAACCTTCAGACGACTGTGATGTTTGCGATTAGTTTTGCCTCGATTGTTAGTCACCCGGAACATTACACTATGTAACTTCTTTAATTTTTTTTTAGGAGGAATGGAGCCTTAAATCCTTATTTTTATATTACAAGCTTGTAGTTAGTTAAGCATGCTGTTTGTGATGACTAGGTCTGCTCCTTTTACTCCGATAGAAAATAAACAACAAGACTATTACTGAAGAATGAAGCTTCCTTTCAGATACACCAGGGCTCAGTTGGAAATATTTAGGTTTTCATTTTGTTTGTTGGCGCCGGTTGCGGTGATGTACTACATTGGTACAGATACTGATAAGAAGCTTAACGTACCTGGATTCTGGCCTGATCCTGAATCTCTGAACCAAATACCCAAAGAACCATACGAGATTAAGGCTGAGTTGGCTAGAATGAAGAAAGAAAGACTCGAGAAACGGTTGAAGCTGGAGAAACGGCTGGCTGATGAATTTGGACTTGATGTTGAGGCTGAGAAGGCTAAAATAAGAGAAGAGTTGGGACTCACGAATAAATAAGCTGCCATAACCTTGTATAATCCTCTTAACGAAAGCCTTGTTAGTATTTTTGTTAGAAAAAGAAAAAGCAACAATAAAAATGTTAGACTAAAAAGAATGATGACAAGCTGTATATAATATTAATTATTCTTTTTACCCATTTTAAAAAAATAAATACTCAAATTAATCGGAAGATAATAATATTAAGAAATATGAAATTCAATCAAAAACCGTAATGTACATGTATGTAGTAGGGTTTAATGCCTTATATAAGCAGGTATTCTACTTCCCTTCCTCCTCCTCCTCTTCCATAGGATTATAGATATTTTGCGAAAGAAGTCTGTTCAGTTCAAATTTAATGAAATCTACTTTGGTTGGATGTACTAGCAAGTGGGTATCATCGAGCTCTTCTAGTATTATATCGTGCCGTTCCGTATCGATTTGCACAATAAGTGCTTTGATTGATGGGTCACATTTCAACAATACACCTCTTCTTGCCCTAACCATAGCTACCTAATATGTATTATCAAATGAACGCCCTTGTTACTATCAAATAATTTATATGCTGCTTGATGCTCAATTAATTTCACCTAATTTAGAAATTTCGTTTTTTATCCATCTTTTTCATTAACCAAAATAGCGAAAATTAAGGGCTCATCTCACCTCAGGCAGCTCTGATATTACAGATCCAATAATTAAATGCCACTGCAAACCTGTCCTCAGTAACGTCTCCTATCTGTTTTGAAGAAGTCCAAAACGAATATTGGAAGGGTGATTTATTCTTCTTAATGAATTAATAGATATGACAAATGATTCTCAGACTGATAATAAAGATAGCAAAATAAAAGATGACGATATGTCGTCGATAGAAAGGAATAATGTCACACTTAATGATGGTAGTACACAGGTATCTGGATATAATGGTGAAGAAATAAAACGGCTAGAAAGGGCCGAATCTGCACATAATAATTCTGAAGTTATCACAGAGAAAGTCGTAAAGGATAAAGATGAGCAGAAAAATATGGCAGAGGATATTAATATAGAAAGAGATAACGATGAAGAGAAGATGGAAAATCACATTTATGCGGATGATATTAATGACAAGGGGGTGGACGAGACAGAAACGAACTTCAATAGTGATGAGACAAGCGACAGCAATGAAAGCTACGAATCAGATGAGGAAGAGGATGAGACAGAACCTCCGTTGCTAAAATTTAGTAGAATAAAGAATTTATTTGAGGACCTCCCAAAAAGAGACGCCATATCATCTTGCTATTTTGGTAGTAAATATTTTGCATTTGGCACTCACATGGGTCTATTACATATAACCAAATGTGACTTTTGCAAAATAAGAACCGTGAAATGTCACCGTTCTAGCATTCTCTCAATATATATAGAGGGAGAAAACATTGCAACAGCTTCAATTGATGGAACTGTCGTGATTGGAAATATTTTCGATTCACAAAACATGCTCGCATATGACTTCAAACGTCCAGTTAACACAGTGGTTCTTCATAATAACTATGAAACTTCTAAATTGTTCGTTTCTGGAGGGATGGCAGGTGAAGTTATTTTAACACAACGGAACTGGCTTGGAAATCGTTCCGATATTACATTAACAAAGGATAATGGTCCTATAGTAGGTACTTTCCTTATCGATGATATCCTTATCTGGATGAATGATGCAGGTATCACATTTAATGACATCCCCAGCAAAACAACACTTTTGAATGTGAAGTTTCCTGCCGAGTCTGAAGAAGAAAGGCCTGATCTTTTTAAGCCGTTCATGCATAAGATTGATCGCGATCGCATCGTTATTGGATGGGGAAGGAATTTATGGTCATTTAAAGTTACTGCAATTAATTCTTTGAAAAATGAAACTGTTAAGCTAGGCTCAATTATATCCAGTGCAGCCTCTAGCTTACGAGTGGCACCAGAAAAGACTGTCGAAATGGAAAGTCACCATACTTCTAGTCAGTTCCTCGCAGGAATTGCAGCATTCAAGGGAGACCAATTAATGTGCCTTGGTTTTTCTGCCTCAGAAACTAAAAATTATCTAAAGGGGAGTTTACCAGAATTAACAATAGTTGATTTATTGGATAACTCAGAAGTTTATTCGAACGAAATTGTAACAAAAAATTATAAAAACCTTAATCTAAATGACTATCATCTAGGAATGCATATTGATAACGATTTACCTATATACTACTTAATTTGCACGGAAGATCGGATTAAAATCAATACATTATCCCTCTATGACCATTTCGAATGGTATAAGAATAGCAATAATCTTCCAAAAGCATGGGATATTGGAAAGCTGGTTTTAAATACATCGGAATTGTTCCATTTGGGTGTGAAATACATAAAGCATTTTACTGATCAAGGCAAATGGGAAGATGCTGCAAAAATTGCACATCAAATATATTTAACCATAAAAGATAAGATTGATTCTGATAGTGCTGATATTTCTTCAGACCCAGATTGGATGCCTTTATTCGAGGACTTCCTGAAATCCAAGAATGCAGATTATTTAGTTGAATCTCTCCCGAAGGATTCAGACATTCCAGTTATTGTTTACGAGGAAGCTTTAATATGTTTATTACAGAAGCACAAACTCGATATCTTTCAAACGACAATCAGAAAATGGCCTATAGAAATTTATAATCTTGAAGAAATTGAACTGAGTATGGAAGAAATGAAAGAACAGGCTAATGATGACAATGAGCGGCATGCTCTTCTCTCGTCACTTATCACAGTTTATTTGATTCAGGAACGTTTTTCAAAGGCAATACCATACATGATTGACGTAAAAGACAACAGGGTATTTGATATTCTAATTGAATACAAGCTTACTTCCCATTTTTTAACACGTTTAACGGAAATTATTCTCATTCCATTGAAAATGGACGCAAAGTACATAGAAACCTTCTCAAGTGATTACTTGAAAAAGGTTTTCCGTCCCTCTTTTGAGTTCGTTTTTCATACTTTGAGAGTTATAACATTAGATAATTTGATCGTGACTTTAAACTCGAAACCAGAACTTCAGAAACTTGAATTTTATCTACTAGAGTATATTTTTGACAAAGATCCATCATTGTCTTTTAAGTATGAGGACTTATTTATAAGTCTGCTGGCTAAGTATGAAAAGCCAAAATTGCTTCCATTTCTTAAAACGAAAATTCATTATGACACTAAGATAGCCATTGCTGTATGCCAAGAATCAAAAGAGCTATATCACGAATTAATATATTTATGGGGGAAAGTTGGTGAAACCAAAAGAGCTTTATCCTTAATAATTGATGAACTTCAGGATCCTGATCTAGCAATTTATTTTGTAAAAAGTTGGGGAGATCCAAATTTGGTAGACTTCCTAGTGGGTTATAGTATGGATAAACCCAACTTCATTAGAGCATTATTAGAATCTGTGGATGACGCGAGAACTCTACATTTAGAAGTTTTGAAGAATTTACCGGATAATTTAGAAATTGTTGATTTGTCACAAATTCTAAAGAAGGTAACAAAAGAAGCAAATTTAGATCTCACAGCACAAAGTACCATAGCTAGTATTATAGAGGAAGATACAAAAGAATATGCCATTGAATGGCTCAAATATAGAATCAAAGGAAAGTTGTTTGAAGTTGTCTAATCGGTTCAGTGACTTTTTTTTTTATTACACCATACTGATATTTAAGATTGTTCACTGCTCGAGCGTAGTGAACAAAGTCAATCGATAAATAAATATATTACCACAAAATTTGTACCTGACAAATGTTACAAGTGTATATGGTTTATATATTTTATACATTTTATTCTACTGATTAAAAATATGGTTCTGTACCGTTTATGTGTATCTGTGCAGTAGATGATGCATTGTTTTCTGATAAATTATTCAAATTTGGATGTTCTTGAGAGCCCTGATCAGGTGATATATGCTGTGGTGATGGGATCGATGGTATGTCATCCATGAACAAGTCATCAAATTTAAATTGATTTGGTTTATGCTTTGTCCGTGAATTTTGCCTCTGATTCTGCTGCTGGTTTTGGGATTTCTTCACTTTTTTTATCAATTCTTGATAAGTGGTTGTTAATTGTTTGACAGTCCGTTTGTTAAACTTAATATGATTGTGGCTAACGTGCTTCAAAAGGACTTGTAGAGAATTTGCTATTTCAAAGTCATTTTTCAGGCCAATGTTATCAACTAAGTTATTTAGAGGATTATCTGAGACAGTATCATTTTTAAAACCAGTGGACGAAGTATGAGAATCTGGGCTTGTACCGTAAAGATCAATAATATTTTGTAGATTGTTGCTGTCTAATGGTGATGAATTGTTTTGGTTATTAGAATTTGGTGGTGTGATTTGTTCATCTTTGTTAAGGGTAGGTATTCCGCTATTAATTTGATTTTCCAACGGTAGATAACGGGATTCAGTGCGAGTTTGTGCGTTGCTCGAGCTCTCAGTATTAATAGAAGCACCAAATAAATCGTTCATGAATTCATTATCACCGGCTGCAGGATTGTCAATTGTGAGATCTACATTTGTTGGATTGAATTCAATGTTATCATCATTTGCATCCATAAATATGGTAGATTTGTCAATAAGTGTACTAACATCAAAGACATTACTTTGACCAAATTCATCGAAGTTATTGAAATCGTTTTTATCATTATTCTGGTTAGTAGTCAAAGTGGAAAAGATGTTTTCGTAGTTTTCATTCTTTAAAGGAAATGTGATAGAATTTTTTCTATATTCTTGGTTATTTACCCCCGAAGCAAAATTTGTGAGTTCATTGTCTTCATGTTCAGGGATTGGCGGTAAGACATAGGTCTGTAGAGCTTTAATGTTATCATCCTCAGATACTTCGGGCTCATAATTTTCGATAATTGCACTCTCTACAAGTTCCTCTGTGCTGAGAAAGTTTGTGTTCTTGTTTTCGATATTTAAATCTAACAACATTTCATAGTCCCATTTCTTCTCACAATGATATTCGTTACAGAGTTCTTCCAATTTTGCTTCTAGTAATTTGTTCTTTTTAAAAGCCATACTAACAGTTCCATTTACTTGAATCATTTCGTTAGGTACCAAACCTGAACTCTTCCAGTTTGCCTTAATAGTATCGACTGGTATTTCTACCCATGCTCTATTGATAAATTTGAAGGCGTTTGACATTGTCAGTTGACTCTGTTCAAAACTAATTAAAATTTCCTTAGTATTCATTTGGCTTTCTAATCTTTTCTGTAGCTCAATCAACGCTTGATATTGTTGGATCCTGTATCTTGTCTTGAATTCATCTAGTACACCCCAGTTGAATGGTAAAAACCTTGAGTTCGCTGATGTATATATCAAATTAATGTGTTTCAAATGGATATTTACAATTCTGTGCGAACAAGAGTCGTCCAGGACAATCCATATTTTACGGTTGTCTGCGCCCAATCTTTTATCCCATTGAGCCAACCAGTTATGGAATAAATTACTTGTCAACCAGGATTTCCTATTACTGTGATAAGTTATATTGAATTTTTCGGCCATCTTCTGACCCAGCATTGACTGCGATACTGGATCCATAGGCTCGTCCGGGAAGTAATTTTTAAAACTCCTATAACTATTGTACCTTCCTACAACTACAGGTTTTATCTTGTCTGAACCATCTAAATTTGAACACAGCATAACAGTTGCTACCTCGATTCTCCTTTGAATCTTACTTGCCTCGTATTGTGCATAATCTAGAGGGAGGTTGTATGCTATGAAAGTCTCATCTAATGTGTACAAATCCTCTGGGTTTACTTTAGAAAATAACAGCTTAAGCATATCTCTCTGTTCGAAAGTCCATACCCTCGGGGTTTTCGGAAGTTCTTCATCGAGAGAAGAAATATTAACGTCCATCTTAGCCAAGAAATTGGCAATCCACTTGTAACTAAAAGACCCATTACCTTCTCTAAATTCTGCCGGTATCCGATGCCATACTGACTGCGCCGTTCCTTGAATGATAGGAGAAGTGATTGGAATACCATTCCACAAACTCTGAGATATCCATTCTTGCAAAATACGGCGTACCAAAATATTATTTGGAGTTCTAATCCGGTTAGCGTCCTTTTCATGCTCTTTGCAGTTCATATACGTTGATTTCCTAGCAAGTAATCTCGAGATCGTACCTTGTGAAGGTATTTTTTGAAGCTGGAAGGTGTCATACGCCCACTTGGCTAGTTCTAATTGAGTCCACTTCGGATGGCGTTCGGCCATTAGGCATATATTGTATCTCTGTTCAATAGAAAGCATAGCCATTATTATCAGTTACACCCTTGTTATTTAGTCGTTGGGGTTTTCTCCGTTTGATGACGTAGTATTATTTTCTCTTTTTGATTGGTTCTTTATTTGCTTTCTTTTGTCTAATGTCTATCAAACATATAGAGTTCCTCTAAAATAAAAAAACACTTTCGAGATATACCAGTATCAAAAGGATTATGTTACTCAAAATATTTACCAATGAGATGGGTCTCATCAATAGGAAATTTCATCCTAAATCTTCAATTATTAGTTTTAATTGCAATTTTTTTTTTTTTTTTTTTTTTTCGTTCAGGGTCCAAATCGTTAGAGCCGCATAATAAAAAAACAACTAAAAATGCCAAATGATCAAAGTATTTAATGGATTCAGGTACCATCGTGAAGAGCAGAATAATACCAGCTTTATATGGGAGTGTAGATGCAATATGATGACCTGATTGTAGGTGAATTTTTGGGGGTGAAGTATTATGTGGCTGGGTTGTTTCGATATGGCGTCGTTTACTGTAAAGTTGTTAAGGTTTCAGTGTTTCTTCTGATGCAGATGGTGAGTCAGGCACATCAGACCTTAAGGTTATATGACTACAGAGTAGGCTGTTTGTTCTGGAAGAACCACCCTGTGACATCTATCTGTGTAATGGGCACTGTGGTAGGTATAAAATTTACGTGGATCAAGAACGAAGAGCATGCTATTATAATGCTGGATGACTGTTCTGACTCACAGATATTGTCCTGTCGAGTGGAAGTAAATTATCTTAGATCATTTGGTATCAATGTCACTAATGGTTTTATTGGCAGGAAAGTTTCTATGACCGGGGAGTACAACCTCGAGTTTTCTGAGTTGGTAGTCGATCATATTGAGCAATTGAACAGCGCACTAGGTGTTGAACTGGAGTTTTGGGCTATCCGTGACAAGGAGTTAATGGATTTGTCTGAATGGATAATTGAGCTACCTACCACAGATTCGTTGTATGAGGATAACAGTATGAGAATGCCTAGACACAAAGCTCCAGAAGATACATATATCAGTTATTTGCAGGGAAAATTTTTGAGAGATGAGCTGTTGATAGCTAGCCCAGTTTATGATGAAGGCAAGGAAAGGCAAAACATCCCTGACTCACTGATGAAGACAAACCCTATAATTTTTAACCAGGTAATCGACTTGGAATCATGCTCATATAACGCTCTCGCCGGTGATACACTAATGCTCTATCAAGCTATTGAAATTAAGAGTGTTAAAGCTCTTTGTCGCCAGGTTCTAAGATTTCTGCTACTCTTAGAGGATACCCTTATTTCGAAATTGGAGGTGTACAAGATGAAGGAGACTTCCACACTTCTAGAAAACTATGCCACGTACCAGTTTCAACAGCAGAATGTTAATAACCCGGTCAGATACATGGATTACAAAAGCTTGGCTTTTGATGACTGTCTTCAACAATTGGTAGGGTTGAATGTCATTAAATACACAAACTCTACTGAAACTATTTTGGATCTTCAAGATATTCAAATTTTCAAAAGTTATGTCATAAAGAGAATCACGTTATTAACTAAGATACATAATCTCTTAGGATATATTCTGTTCGACGATATCAGAAAAGTGACATCGGAATTTATATCAAATCGCATCATCCTTCAGATGTTCAGAGAAACAATGAAGATTATTGTGCAAAATGGTGTAAACAAAATAATCAAGCACTGGTATATTGAAAGCAATAATGAGAAGGGCTTTATAGTTTATTTGCAATACTCATGAACTGTTTATTTAACAAATGTTTTTGTCTCATCGAACGTCCTGTCTCACTTAGTTCGTGAATTTTTTCTTGTAAAAAAAAAATAATTTAATTTTTTTTTTTTTAATTTCATTTGCGATGAGCATTCATGCAAGTGCAATACTTTCTGCTGTTATAGGAACTGGTACAATTTCGAGACTGATTATACGATTGGGCAGGAATTAAGGTAATTATATGAATTAAGAATTAAACAGTAGAGATAATGTTTAAGGTTGATGGTTGGGATATCAAAACCACCAAGGTGGCTTTTTCTGATGTTAAAAAAGAGAAGAAAAAAGAAAATAAGAAGGTTAAGGATAAGAAATACATAGAGAGGAAAAGAGAACGTCAAGAAAATGAAGACTTAGCAGGTAAAAAGGACGATGACCATGAAGAAGTCGCGCAGGAGCAGGAAAAGAAGAAGCTGAAAGTGAATGAGATCAAGGCTATAATTCAGGATAAACCGACAGCAATGCCAGCCAAGAAGTTGACACCTTTGCAACAAAAAATGATGGCTAAATTAACAGGATCCAGATTTAGATGGATTAATGAACAGTTATACACAATCTCCTCTGATGATGCTCTAAAACTTGTACAAGATCAACCACAACTTTTTGATGAATATCATGACGGGTTTAGGTCACAAGTTCAATCATGGCCGGAGAATCCTGTTGACGTCTTTGTTGACCAAATCAAGTTCAGGGCTAAAAAACCTGTGAATGCACCAGGTGGTCTACCGGGTCTTAAGGATCGTAAGATTGTTGTTGCGGATATGGGGTGTGGTGAAGCTCAGCTTGCATTAGATATTAACAACTTCTTTAAGAAGTACAACAAAAAAGCTAAGAAGTCTCATCAAAGAAATTGGGAGTGCCATAGTTTTGATCTAAAAGCAGCAAACGAAAGAATTACGGTTGCCGATATTAGACATGTTCCTTTAGAAGACAACTCCTGTACAATTGTTGTATTCTGCCTGGCTTTAATGGGTACTAATTTCTTAGATTTCATTAAGGAAGCTTATAGAATATTGGCCCCTCGAGGCGAACTTTGGATTGCCGAAATAAAATCTAGGTTTGGTGATGGTAAAGGTGATGAGTTCGTTAATGCATTAAAACTAATGGGTTTCTTTCATAAGAAGACTGATGATGAAAACAAAATGTTTACAAGGTTTGAATTCTTCAAGCCACCTGCCGAAATTATAGAGGAAAGAAAGGCAAAACTTGAAAGGAGGCAGAAATTCATTGAAGTCGAGACTGAGAAAGAAGAACTGGAGAAGAAACGTTCTAAAATTGCAGAGGGTAAATGGCTCTTAAAACCGTGCATCTACAAGAGAAGATAGTTAAGTATATATATAAATATATATATTTGAAATTCGTGACATCTAAAAATGTTCATTTTTCATATTAATAATATAAAACAACAGGGTATATCTATACGCACAACTTTTACTTTGATTTCAAGAAGGTATCGTACTAAAATAACCCTTATTTAATAATTCTTATCTATACTAGTATACAAGGAATAAACTTCGATGATAAAAACGATAAAGTAAAAAATAAAAAAGGAATACAATAATGATTATTTTAGGAGTACAATTTTACATATGCTTTTATTTTGAAGCAGGTAAGTGCATTGCTAAGTTCTTGACCCTTGAAAAAAAGACTGGACACGGGCCAATTGAGCAAAACTATCTAGACCGGGGATAGATGGTAGCTGGAAGAACGATTCACTACTTTGATTATGGTGTGGGTCCCAACGATCACAACAACGGAATCCATAAGTGTTCCAACCTGTCATGGAAGTAGCTACTGCAACTAGAAGAAAATAAAAAAGTTTTAGTCTTAGCAGGCACAATATGCCGAGTACAAGCCATGCAATTGGAGTCAGGTACATAGACCACCAGAATAACTTGTTATCTATAGGATTGATTGGTGGGCCCGATGGGTATTGCTTATGCGATTCAAAGGTGAACGTATCCGTGTTTGAGGCTGTCGAATCGTACCACCAGCGGAGCTGGACCAACTTGCGCCCGCTTATATTCTTTGTAACATAGAAATCCGCAGCTAGTAATAAGACAATTGTGATAAACAACGCTGTAAAGCTTGGGAACAAAAACCCTGTCAAATAAAAAACCAGCGGCGCAGCCTTACCGACTAGATGTACTGTCAAAAGCACCGGATGCGATGACCTCAATATTGTGTCATAAAAGTTCCTAACGTGATCCATCCTTGGTACAAGTTGCCAAGATACCAGCTTCGATTTCAAAATAGAAAAAAAATTTATGTGCTATATATAATTTTTTTTCCTTCTTTTACACACTATAGGACAATAACAGTTCATCCACTAACATATATACACTTTAATCGAGTGCCTTTTAACTTAACTTACCCTTTATAATCCCCCTTCAAACCACCATCCATAGGAACCAAGGAAAATTAGATCGTAAACTTTTGTGCACAATGATCAAGCATATGACTTTTTAATAATCAACCTTTTATAGATTACGAATAACACTAAGACATTTTTTTGCATGGATTTATAGAATTAATTGTGGATATGTTAACAAAAATTAAATTGATTACTTATACAAGACAGACATGGCAATATTTGTAAACTCTTAATATGCCTAAATATATAAAAACAAATGGATTTAACCCTGATTTTTTTTGGCCATGAGACAATACACATTAATACAATTCAAACTGTATCTAGTAAATTCATATATATATATATATATATATATGAATATTCCTTCATAACATACGTTATCGATATTCAATAATGGTTTTAGGATAAGGAAAACATGTAATTTCGTACCAACACACACAATACAAAATCATGTGACTATTCCGTGATTTATAATTTCTTGTGATCATTTTTAATTTTTTTTTTCCATCTGAAAATTTTTTTTTTTTTTTGATTTTATTTTGTTCTCTCAATTCAATTGTTTTGTTGTTACATAAAGGAGATGAGCTATCATTATTTGTTTAAATATTTTAGTAGTGTAGTATAGTAGCAAGATAGCATTAAATTAGTACTAGCAGTCATGGCTACTGAATTGCGTATGGAAGATATCCCAGTTGATGATGTTGATTTCAGCGAACTAGAGGCCCAATACAAGTTAGATGATGAGTTTCAGTTCGACAACTACGTTGTGGTTACTGGTGCTCCAGTTATCCCAGAAGGCAAAGTGGCCGTCTTGAAGAAAGCTCTTGGTGGTTTGTTTGGTAAAGCTGGTAAGGTAGTTGACATGGAATTCCCATTGGATGATGATGCCAAGAAAACCAAAGGATTCTTGTTTGTTGAATGTGCCACTGACGTTGACGCTAAGAAGATCATCAAGGCTTTCCATGGCAAGCGTCTTGACTTGAAGCACCGTTTGTTTCTGTACAGCATGAAGGATGTTGAGAGATTCAGTGGTGACGACGCCACGGGTAATGAATTCAAGGAACCCGAGTTGCCTCCATTTGTCGCCTCTTCTTCTTTGAACTCCTGGTTATTGGATGAGGAAGGTAGAGATCAATTTGTGCTTCAGACAGATAACTTGACTGGTGTTTTCTGGAACTCCATGCACGAGAATGAGGATGATGTTGTTGAATCTAGAAACAACTGGTCTACAAACTACGTTAGGTTCTCTCCTAAGGGTACCTATCTCTTCTCTTACCACCCACAAGGTGTCACCTCTTGGGGTGGTCCTCAATTCGACCGTTTGAGAAGATTCTACCATCCAAACGTGAGAACCTCTTCCGTCTCTCCTAGTGAGCAATACTTGGTGACGTTCTCTCCAGAACCAATTGTAGTTGACGAATCTATTCCCGAGTCACCTTTCACCAAGAAGAATGAAGGCCACCACATTTGTATCTGGGAAATCGAAACTGGTTTGCTATTGACCTCTTTTGCTATGATCAAGAGTCCATTTTTGCAATGGCCGTTCATTAGGTTCTCCTACGACGACAGATATTGTGCGCGTATGGTTGGTGAAAGATTAGCCGTATACGACTGTACCCAAAAGTTTAAACCAATGGAGGCACCAGCCTTGAAGGTGAACGGTATCAGAGATTTCTCTTTTGCTCCAACCGGCGTCGAAGTCCAACCATTCGGTAAGAACGATGAACCATCTGTTTTGCTATCATACTGGACTCCAGAGACTAACAATGCCGCCTGCAGCGCATCCATTGTGGATGTTGCACGTGGTCGTGTCCTAAAGACCGTTAACTTGGTCCAAGTTTCCAATGTAACCACTTACTGGCCGGAGGGCGGTGAATTCTTGGTCTTCAATGTTGAGCGTCACACCAAGTCTAAGAAGACGATCTTCAGTAACTTACAAATCTGTAAGCTTACCGAGAAGGATATTCCTGTTGAGAAGATCGAGTTCAAGGACAGGATCTTTGAAGTCGGTTGGGAGCCACATGGCAACAGGTTTATCACCATCTCTAACCAAGAGGGTCCAGATGACAACGTTGCCATTCCAAAGAACGTCGTTACTTTCTATGCGCCAGAGAAGAAGGACAGTGGTCCAAAGAACAAAATTGTCATCAAGAAGTGGGTTGTTGTCAAGGTTATTGAGAAGAAATTCTACAACACTATCTCCTGGTCTCCAGCGGGCAGATTTGTCACTGTTTGTGCGCTCGTCAAGCCTAACATGCGTAGGTCCGAGTTCCAGTTCTTTGACATGGACTACCCAGGCGAGAAGAACTTGAACGAGCACAAGGACGTCATGTGTGCGTTGAAGGATGTCGGTGAGTCCAACTACAGTGCCGCGACGGATCTATGCTGGGATCCATCTGGCAGATTCTTGACCGCGTGGTCGTCCTCGTTGAAACACAAGGTCGAGAACGGGTACAAGATGTTCGACATCGCCGGCACAGTGGTCAAGGAGGATGTCTTGCCAAACATGAAGAATTTCACCTGGAGACCAAGACCTGCGTCCAGACTAACCAGCGCTGAGAAGAAGAAGGTCCGGAAGAACCTGAAGGAGTGGTCCGCGCAATTCGAAGAGCAGGACGCGATGGCCAACGACAGCGCGCTAAGAGACTTGATATTGAAGCAGCGCTCCATGCTGAAGGAGTGGCACAGCTACAGGGCCAACTCCAGCAGGCCCGTCTTCGACATCGCCCCATGGGTCGACACCTCCAAGGACAACGACGACTTCGTCAAGATCGAAGAGATAAAAGAAGAGATCGTCGAAGAGAAGAAAGAGAGGGTATAAATAGGGTGTGTATATACATATAAAAAAAAAAACAAAGCAAAGTCATCACGTATGGTCATTATAGTATAGTTGTAGTAGTCTGGCTGTGGTCACGTTCAAAATTGTTACCCGGATGATAAAAGAAGTTAAAAAAATAAAATTTTTTTCTTTTTTTCTTTTTTTCTTTTTTTGCTGCGAGATTTTCTGTGCGTGGGGTCCAAACTTCCGCCCACCCCCACGCCGCGAAACTTTGGCAATAACAACAATTCCTGCGGTCAAGAAAAAAAAAATTTTTGAAATTTCTATAAGAAATTAAAGGAATAGGGAGTTTTGGTAATATCTTAAAAACACAAAAATAAAAAGTCTCGATAATCGGAAGCGTTAAATATAAGGGAGTAGACAAGTAGTTGTGTTTTGTGTAACATAAGATCTCACGTTCTAGAGGAGTTGATTAGAAAGACAAAAAAGGCTGGGGGTTGGGGAAAAAGAAAAGAAGAAAAAAACAAGCGGACGAGAGACGTAATAATAATAGGAAGGCGACGCTAACTCTACCGGAACTAAGAAAAAAGTGTTATAGCAAAAGAACGCAATGTCGAGTTTGTTCTTGGTTGGGAGCCAGTATAATGGAGTTGACGATGATGAGATACTGGGAAAGTACAATTTGTTCGAGCGGCTGGCTAAGTTCGGGGATGAGACAGAGCTGGTGACCGCACTGTATAAGGACAGGCTTTCGTCGAGGCCGAATAGGTGGACGTACGAGACGTCGGCGTCTGTGGTGGTATACGGCATTAATTCCGGAAGCAAATCGCTGACTACAGAGAAGCTGAGGGTGACTTTAAACAGGTTTTTCCCGGCTTTCAATTTGATAGTTGTTGAGGATCTTGATAAATTGGGCACAAAGCCTATCCTGCACACGCTGGAAAATGATATGTTGATCGGGAAGGATACGATATCTAGGATCAACCATTGGATGTACCATAAGGCCGGCAACGAAGATAACGGAGAGGAAGATATGTGTTTCACAAATATATACTCATTGATGAACCATTTAACTAATTCCAATAAGAGGACGCCCGCTGAACCTATCCCAAGGTTCATCAGAAGTTTGAATTTCAAAGAGTTTTTTGAAGACATTGTCGTACGGCATGGGTCCTACGATTCAATGCGCGATTATTTCTTGGGAAAGATGTCGACATGGAGTTTCTCTGCCATTGATTTTTCTACTAGAGAACTGCTACTATGTGCATTTTTCGTAATCGAAAAGTTGTCCAGGGATGCCAATATCCTGATATCAGATAATAAACTCTTACTTCTCTTGATGACGGTCGAGGCATCGTACCATCAAATAAACAAGTTTCACAACTTTAGGCACGCAATAGATGTAATGCAGGCAACATGGCAGATCTGTTCTCATATAAGAGGTAATAAGTCAATGAAACTTGAACCTATAACCGTCTTGATGTTGTGTATGTCTGCAATCGGTCACGACATCGGCCACCCCGGAACTAATAACCAGCTGTTGTGTAAACACGAGGCCTATATCGCGCTGTACTTCAAGAAACAGTCTGTCTTGGAGAACTTCCATAATAATTTATTCCAGAATCTATTGGCTGATCACTGGCCACAGATTTTGAAGGCCGCAAATTTCAAATTGGATAAGTTTGGTGATACGAATAAGACGGCTGATCAATTTAATGATTTCGGTAATTTTAATGACGGTAATGAGAATAATGAAGTTAATGATAAAAGTAAAACCTTTAATATAATTACAAATGCAATACTTGCCACTGATATGGCCCTACATGCTAAGTACGTTGAAAATCTAGAAGGCAGCGTGAAAATATCGCAGTCGTTGCCGTTTACGACATTAATTGCCGTAATTATTAAAGCTGCTGATATTTCGAACGTCACTAGGCCGCTATACATTTCTGCGAGATGGGCGTTTTTGATTACCCTAGAATTTAACGATTGTAATCAACTAGAAAAATACGTTCAAGAGGCGAATGCGAGAACAGATACAATTAGCAATAATAACTGTCTGTCTCCAAATAGCGAAAGAATCGAGGATCCAGAGTTCTACAAAAGGAATGATCCTCAATATATTATAGATCTCATATTTAATAAACCCGGTGAATCGGACTCCGATTATATGACCAGATTGTTGGATCATTATCCTTACATACCCGATGGGCAGGTATTTTTCATTAAAACATTTGCAGGAAGGTTTTTTAATACAATTGGAGAACTTTTTCCGGAATTAAAATTCTTGGCTGACAATGTTCAATCAAACAAAGAATATTGGGAATCAGTTCAACGTTCTTAAGGGGAAATTATAAAAGTATCAAAATTCAGAAATCCCTCCAAAAAAAAANAAATAAATAAAA
>CAPT01000007.1:0-10493 GCA_001039675.1 Nakaseomyces delphensis CBS 2170
CAACTACAATTTTCAACATAGATTAAAATTGGAATACTTTTAGATGTTTCAAATTAATGATACCAGGCTATGAACTTACCGCTTTTACTATAATCAAGTTAAATTCAGCATTTATGCCCTCGGTTCCAATTAGTTATGACCAGTTATGTCTCCTACAGCGTGGTGAAAGAGTACCAGATCAAGAATCTACCATTGAGACTCCTTTGGGCAAAATGATAGTGGAAATACAAGGTACATTAGAACTGCCGTCTGAGATTAGTAAAGATAATGAATTGTACAGGTCGATTGATGGCTATGACACGGTCCATTTTGGAAATTTAAGTATAGAAAGTAAAGAAAAGGCCATTCTATTCGTGGGGAAGAAGCAGAGGCTACTCGGGAAAGTAGTTAAACTAAATCCTCCATTGGGACTTCTAAAATTCAACGATAATGGGTCTAATGTAGAACTCTTAGATGTAATTGAGTATAAGGTGATATTCTCTGATAGACCTCTACCCATTATGTAACAAGTTTCAATTTTAACCTTATATTTTTGCAGCAAAAATCTAAGAGAAAATCTCTACGCGGACACTAGACATGATTATTACAAGTTCACAATGAAAAAGTATTTAAATTAATAATAAAGGAGTTCGTTTTGATAATATGAATGACATTAAAAATAATAAAGAAGTCATACCGTAACTATTCTATTTACTTATTTTTTTTTTTTTTAAAAAAATAGCTCTGTTTGTAAGGAGATGTCCTCTAGTGAGTGAAAAAGTAAAAACTTAATAACAGAGAGAGGACAACACTTAGAGCCATGTTGAATTTGTATTCTTCTTCCTGAGCTCTTGGGACTACTTGCTCATCCCATTTGCTTCTCTCGACCGTCTTCAAGTATGCTAGAGTCTCTCTTGGCTTGACTCCCTTAGGCAAGTTGTCCTGGTACATCTCTTCAATGAATTGTTCTATTCTGGCCACTTGGATATTGAATTTCAAGTAGTTTGGATCCTGGACCGGTAAACGTTGCTTCATATCACGCAAGTAGTATTGGAAGATTTCGATAGTACCTTTCAGGGTCCTAGAATTTAAGATCAAGTAGCATGTAGTACCTTTTCTGATCTTCACATTCTTTTTCAAAACATCTGGGTTGTTGAAAACCTTGGCTAGGGTGGCCACAGCCATAACTTGTGGGATGGCACAGAATTGGAAAGTAGATTGCTCGTGGACAGAACTTAAAAAGGTTAGAACATCGATTACATGGGTCAGAGCGTTCAAAACTAAGTGGTTGATACAATTAACACCATTCTGTGTGTTCTTTGGGTCTTTGAAGTCGGTTAATTTATCAGCGTATAGGGACCATACTTCTTTAGGCCAGAAGGAACGGCCATCATTCAAGTCCTCAGCATAGTCTCTAATAATATTGGTCTTTTGTAAGAATAAGCCCATACTCTCATATAGTTGGAAGCTGTTCTTGCCGTTGTACAGATCATCAGAGCCAAAACCAGCCAAGACGATCAATTCGGTCAAACCGTCACCCACCAGTCCGGCAACATAGTGGCAGTAAATGTCGTAATCCTTAATGGTCTGCACACCGTTCAAGTTAAAGTTGTCATCCAGGATGTAGTCGGCCATACCGTTGCCCATTAGACCAGTGATCCTCTTAATCACCCTCTGGTACTCTGGCTTCAACTTGTGGTACTCGGCAAGGATCACCGGGAACTCAGTCAACACAACACGATCCTTCTCCTTCAGGTCGTTGCCGTCAAAAGACCAGTCATCAGTGTCGAGCTTCGAATCGAACTCACGCAAGGTCTTAACCTTCAGCTGTGGCTGGATCGTCATGTCATCCTCGACAGTATCCAGAGCACGCAAAACCAGGTAGAAAACCATGATAACGTTGCGCAGCTCTGGATGAAGCTCCATGATCACAGCCGCAAACGACCGAGAGGTCAACGTCAACAGCTCATAACATCTGATCAAGCCAGCGGTGGCAGTAGTGTCGTTGGTAGTGAACAATGGCTGTCTGATAAATTTCAACTTCAAGGCAGCCTTAAGCTCTAAAGGGTGCACCAGCAGTTCCAAAGCTTTACTCATTTCTTTTCCTTTCTAAAGTGCTCTTGCCTTTCTAAATTAGCAATGGTCAATTGAAGGATAATAAATATTACATGTTACTGTTGCAGAGAAATAGTAAACAATCTTTCAAATACAATAAAGACGCCTCGTTTAGAGCTCTTCGTTCTAAATCGCTTATTATTATTTTTTTCCTTTTTAGGGTTAGGGTTTCCTGAAAGTCTTTATTTTACCGGCTCACACCAACCGATAGCAGCGGAAAGGGTGGTGCAAGTACACAAACACTCAGAAAACACAGTGCAAAAGACAAAAAAAAAAAATAAAGTTTTACGGTTTAGGGTTTTCACCCAATGCAAAAAAAACCCTAATCTCTCTGGGTTTTTGTCACGTGCTAATACAGACAAAGATTTATACTAATACATAGATGTTTGTGTAATATTAACGTCAATTGATATTGATCAGTTGGAGTGCTTTTGCGATGGAGTTGTCTATGGACCGGAGTTCCTGGTCAGTTGTCTTGGAGAGCACGTAGTCGGCGACCTGTTGCGGGTCGGTGGTCTGGGGCCGCCCGATGCCGATCGAGAGCTTTTTGAAAGGTATATGTACATGATGTAGGATGCTTTTGAGTCCGTTGTGGCCGCGGTGGCTGGTCTTGTGGTCTCTCAGCTGCACTTTTCCCAAGGGGAGGCTCAGTTCGTCGTGGACCACTATGAATTCGGTGTCGTGTTCGTTTTGCAGTAACTTCTGCCAGCTGGGGCGTATGCTTGGCCCGCTGAGGTTTATATAATCTATATCTGACCTTATAAATGTAAATTGGCCGCTGGTGTATACATGGACACAACCCTGTCTCGTGTACTGGCCTCCGGGAGCCAGCGTGTCCTTTAAGCGGTCCAGCACATACAGCCCGATGTTGTGACGTGTGCCGCGGTAGCGCGGTTCGGGGTTACCAATGCCCGTTAAACACCAATGGCGGCGCAGTACCATCGCCGGCCTCATCTTATGCGTATATTGGCTTTTATGTAAGTTTCATTATCAAAGATACACTTTTTTTTTCTTCTTGTTTTTGTAGAAAAATCATGCTTTTTTTTAAATCGAAGTAGAGTTGAGTTAATCATTGCAATTACGGTTGCACCCAACTAAGTTTGCTATTAAACAGGGAAGCCGAGAGGAACCGGAAATTTAAATATCTATTTGAAATAGGAAGAAGGGTGAAATGCTACGAACCGGTTCGCGATATCTGAATAAAGGCATCGCCAAGGTTAATGGCGTCTCCAATGGTAAGCCATCATCGGAATTCCCTGTGACTGACATAGCTGCTAAATATGTAGAGAGAACCAAGATCTTGGAACCTGACCTGGAAATCAAGACACTGGAACAGATCAATCTGGAGTTCACCAAAAGGTATAAAGAAAGGTATGTGCTGCCTAGTAAAAAATGGCTTGAAAAGAACAGAAAGGACAGCAACGGATCTGCCAACGTGTTTATAAATGATATATCCAAGTTTTCTGAGCTGCTGATTAATTCTAAATTAATGTTTGAGAAAGTGCAGAAGTATGAAAGGAGTAAAAGATTTGAGTTTGACGCAGTTGATTTAATGAAAGATTCGATGAACAAAGGTGACATCGTCCTGCTGAAACAATCGCCAAGAGAACTAGCAATGTGTGTAAAACTACCAGTATCGACAACGGATCCTCGTTATACATTCGTAAAGATAGATGGAACTATCATATACGCACTGCGGTCTTCAGTGTTGCTACGAATTCCAAACAAGCTTCCACCCGGTATTCAGGAGCTGATAATGCAAGAACATGACCATAAATTTGAGAAAATAGGCACTGTCAAATCGTCGATAAAAGAAATTGAACTGCTCCCCACTTTGGCGAGACAACTGGTCGTACGGTATAGCCCGTCACTTATCACTAAATTTGCTACAGATCAATTACCAATAGTAATGAAGAAATTGGAACTGCTACATAGATATCTGCAAGATCCACAAGGAAGTTACCATATCCCTTTTTTAGCTCTGGTGCAAATGACAAAGTCCATGAATGTTGTAAAGGCAACTGATGCGATTGGGGGCGATAAGTATATGCAGGAATTAATAGCGACTCACAAAGAAAAAATCTCCAATAGCATTGATCCTTCAAATTTACTATCCACCTATTTGTCAATTTGTGAACAACAACAAAGCGGTCTCTGGGGATCCCTAAATATTAATTCAGCATTATGTTTTCCAACATCGGTGGCTGTACTGCCTTTGCAATCGGCACACCTCCATTTCGAACAACTCATAACCAAGCTAAAGGCTAACAATTTCGCAGAAATTCGTAAGTTCGCAAAGTGTGTCAATACACATGATTTTAAAACCATCAACGTCGAATTTAAAAATGTTGTTGATATACTAAAAAATTTTGCAGCAGGTAATTTCGAGAATAATGTTAACGTAACAACTCTTATCAGTAAATTATTCCGAATGACTAACAGGTACATGAATAGAGATGTGACGAAGGAACTATGTGACGAACTATTAATTTTTACTTCCTCTACTGAGAAAGATAATAATTTTCTTCTTGCTAATACAGATTTAGAACTGCCGAATTCATCTTTGAGAGCCAAAAATGAGCAGAGGGTTTATGGATTATCAATAGCTCCTAAAGTCAATGATACCGATAGATATGATTTCGGCGATATGCCGGTATATTGTATTGATTCTGAGGTTGCACATGAAATTGATGATGGTATTTCCATCGAAAAACTTTCTGATATAAGATATAGAGTTCACATCCATGTTGCTGATCCTGCTAGTTTGTTTCCAGAATCATCAAACTTTTTAGATACGGGCGTCATTAACGATATCTTGCAGATAGCATTAAAAAGAGGTTTTACAAGTTACCTGCCTGAATTAGTTCATCCAATGCTACCTGAGACCTATTGCAGGGCCACTGATTTAGGCGCTGATGGTAAGAAAACCAATACTATTTCAATATCTGTTGAACTTGATCTGTATGGAAAGAAAAAAGTAAAGATAGATAAGAAAACATTTCAGATAAGGTTAGGACAAGTATCGAAATTTCCATCTGTAACCTACGACAGAGTTGATAGGATTTTGGAAGGAACAGAACAGGAGGTGTGCCCCATAGATTCCCAAAACTTATCTATGCTAAGTGAGATTGCAAAGAGATTACAATATTGTAGATTATTGAATGACGAGGCAGTTATATTTGGTGAGGGTTTTAACCAGGGTATGGTTCAGTTGGAGCCACATGAAGATGGAAAATTGGCTAAGCAAACATTTTATGATCAAAAGCAAACAGAATCCACTGTATTAGTTTCTGAATTTATGATCTTAGCTAATTCTTTGACAGGTGCCTTCTTCAAAAAGAATAAAATACCAGGGATTTATAGGTGTTACAGACGATTGAACCTGGGGACAACTGCTGAGAATCAATACATTCAAATGCAAAAGCAGGCTAAAAATGGCAAGTTGCCCACTATAAAGGACATTACTAAAATATCCTCGTTGCTAAATTCCAGTTTCTACTCTTCACGGCCCTTCCCACATGCCATGGTTGGTGCTGATTTATATATGCAAGTTACTTCACCTATGAGACGAAGTCCCGACCTCATAAATCATCTGCAACTACATCGATATTTGAAAAAACTTCCTTTGTGCTTCAATCAGGACCAGATTGATACTATGGTATGGCCAATCCAATCAAGGGCAGACATAATCAAGGATGCAAGTCGCCGTAATGCCACGTATTGGACTCTCAAATACCTTGCCCAGCAGGAAGCCGAAAAGACGCATAGTGTGATAGTTACATCTGTACCACAAGATGGTACGGTACGGTGCCTGCTACCCAGCTATAGTATGGCAAGAGGTACACTGTTATTAACACCAGCTCAGATGGAGAAAGCTCCCCGTATCGGTGACATTCTTATGACGTGCAAGATAGACAGCATTTACCCACTAGATGGAATATTAACCCTGGCGGGTAAGTGAAATATATATAATCACGGGATGTATATACTACCATGTAAATACGAAATACAGCATCTGCATTATTACTACTTTTATTTCAATTCTGCTAATAGAACTATTGAAAACAGCGCAAAATTCATGGCATTCTCTACGGATTTTGTTACCCAGGTAAAAATAAAAAAAAAATTTTTTTCGCAGGTTTTGAACGATGAGAAGCAAAAATATATGAAAAAAAAAAAATAAGATAAAAAAGGATTGTTGTCTTGTTATTTTCTGGTCTAAGAGATGGTTTAACAGAGAGTAGTAGACTTTAGAAGACAGTATAACACTAATTCCAATTGTTCCTGACGAGAATATCTTAGTATCTGGGTTTTGTTAATAAATTTGAGTTAAAATTGACTGAAATATGAGTCACGGGAGAAGAGAGGACTCTGCACTGGACTTCGAGGACACGTATAATGGCTTCGGAGAACATGAGTTAGAGGAAAATGACTACTTCAACGATGAGACCTTTGGTGCTGATATTGATTTAGGCACTGACTTTGATTTCGGGCACTCTAAGCAGGCTACACCTCAGCAACCATCATTGCCTGCTGCTCCTGCCGCTATGCCACAGAAATCTTATGTTACTGCTGCCTCTAGTGGCATTCACAAGCCTGGCCAGAATTTGGAAGCTTCAATTGATTTAAAACCAATGGAGTCGTTGTGGGGCAATGATCCCAAGCCTGAGGAGCGTATTTTGTCCATGGAGGAGATTGAGAGACAACAGCGTCATATGCAACAGGCACCGCAGCCTGCTCCAATGGCACATCCTAACATGGCCCCACCAAACATGATGCCACCCCCTGGTTATCCTATGCCAGGTTATCAGTACCCTGTGAACATGAACCCAATGTTCCCACCAAACATGGCTATGCCACCTATGCAACAAGGTCAGCAACAGCAACCAATGGGTATGCCACCAATGCAACCAGGCCAAATGCACCAACCACCTCAACAAACGTTTTCACACATTCAACCTCAACACCAACAGCAACAGCAACAGCAACAGCAACAACAACAACAACAACAACAGGATTCAGGTTTGTCTACTCCACAACAATCTGGTTTATCTAGTTCTGTATCCCCTGTGAAGAGTCATCAACAAATGAGCCAGGAACCTTTGCCAATTCCAAACCAAGCTGCTATGACACCACAGCAACAATTTGATATGCAGCAGCAACAACAACAATTCTATCAAAGAAAGAGGTTTAGCAACCAAAGGAACAACAACCAGAGAAGAGAACCATTGACTCCAGAAGAAAAAATGAGATTGCAAATTCGCCATGCCAAGGTTGAAAAGATTTTGAAACATGCTGGTTTGATGACTCCAAGAGATAAGGATTTTATTACTCGTTACCAATTGTCACAAATTGTGACTGAGGATCCATACAACGAAGATTTTTACTTCCAAGTTTATAAGATAATTCAACGTGGAGGTGTCGCAGGTGAAAGCAACAAGGGTTTAATTGCTAGAGCTTATCTTGAACATTCTGGACACAGACTTGGCGGTAGATATAAGCGTGCTGATATTGCATTGCAGAGAATGCAAAGCCAAGTTGAAAAGGCTGTTACTGTGGCTAAGGAAAGGCCGCAGAAGAATAAAGAACACGGTGATAGCGTTCGTGAAGGCGTTTTGGGTAAGATCTCCACTACTATGAACAGTAAAGCTCCAAGGAGACAGCTGGCAATCCCATCTCATAAATCTAGTGAAGATGTTTCCACTAGCGATGACAGCAGAGTATCTCGTGACACCACACCTGCATTGGAGGAAGTCACTAGAAATCTGGATAACGTCGAGATTGGTAATCAGGCTAGAGAAAGAAGAAGGTCTTCTTATGCTTTCACTTCTGTAGACCATAACTCCGTCTTGAGCCGTTCTGGAGGCAGGAAGTTTGTTCTTGCTTTGATTGAAACAGTCTACGAAGAAGTTTTGGATTTAGAAGCCAACCTTAGGAACGAGAAGGAAACCGATAGCTCTGCTCTCTGGGATGCTTTGCATATCGATGACGAGGTTTACGAAGTTTGTCCATTCATCTCAATGTTGTCTTTTGACAAGGGTATCAAAATTATGCCACGTATCTTCAATTTCTTGAGTAAGGAACAAAAACTAAGGCTCCTACAAAAGTTCTTCAGTGAATTATCACATTTGAATATTATTATTTTGAGTTCTTACAAGACTAATCCTGATCCAACCGACTCACAGCTGAAGAAGATGGATCTGTTCCAAACTGTGTTCTTGAAGATAATTGTTTCTTTCCTATCCTCGAGTTCAAATTTCATAGAGATTATGGGCTTGCTGCTGTACCTAATCAAGAATAACAATGTTTCATTTATTTCAACATCAAAGATTGGTTTGAATTTAATTACTGTTTTAATTTCTAGAGCTGCGTTGATTAGACAGGATTCTAATAGAAGTAACGTACTGTCTTCACCAGAAATTTCTACGTGGAACGAAATCTACGATAAACTATTCACTGCTTTGGAGAGCAAACTTTCGGCCGTATTCCCACCAATTGTTTATTGCGACAAGGTTGTTGCAATTCAAACAAAGTCCTCGAATTTGTCACCAGGTGATAATCCAGCAAGCAATAAATTCTATGATCAAGCATATATATGGCAGTTCTTGGCGTCCTTAGCACTAAGTGGTAAATTGAATCACCAGCGTATCATAATCGATGAGGTTAGAGATGAAATCTTCGGTACAATAAATACAGCAGAGCAGCTAGGCAAGCATACAGCAGAAGATCAAACTGGTTCTATGTATAGGCGAGAAAAATTGTACCAGGACTTGAACTTATTCCTGAATGTTATGGGATTAGTTTCTCGTGATGGCGAAATCATGGAGTTGAAGTGAGAAAATCTTGTAACTATATCACGAACAATAGTATAAAAAAAAATATAGTAAAATATAAACCTAATAAAATATTATAAAAACTTCAAAAATTTTCCTGGTCATGTATTTAGAATAGGCTTTGGATAAGGGGTAGTCAAGTCATTTAACTCAAACATATAAAGGTTCATTAGTTAAAACAATATCCATGGTTAGGTAGGATCCTTTCTGTTTTCTTAACTATATACACTATGTAAATCAAAAAACTTGACCGCAGTAATAATCCGATTGGTATTGGTATGGAGGCGCTAAACGTATTATGATGCTGTTTCATCTCAAGCATGATTTACGTCATCGATGATGATAACAGCAACTATAAAAAGAATAAAAAGAGGCAGAATACTGGTAAGTGAACTTTGGCATTCTAACGTAATGATTCAAAAGAAACCATTGTATTATATAACAATGGAAGTTCTTACACCTCTAGAACTTACAGTTAGACATGTGATAGAATATTTGAACGAGATATTACATCTAGACGTGGAGGTTGAGGAGTGGAATAAGAATGAATTTCAAAAGGTTATAGTTAAATGTTGTTCTCCAAATGCCAAATACCATGATTTAGTCATACTCGGGGTAGAGACTATACCTAAGCAACAGTGCATGATAAGTTTTTTAACGAATGAAAAGAGCTTCTCGCAATTGTTGCTGAGTTATAAACAAGATATATTACTCACTGATGATATTAACTATCCTCTAGATTATCAGGAATATATTGAAAAGAACACACAAGAATTTAGAAAGGTACTTGATAATATCTCTCTGAAATTAGAGACCGACGCGATAGTAAAGCAATCCCAACAAGGTCATGAGGAAATTAAACGGAGTACAAATTGGGTACATCAAGGTTTACAAAATAAGGACCCATTACAACTTCCTACTAGGGCAGAATATAGAACTCCAGATGATATGCCTAAATTTGAAGATGAATACGAGATTCAGGGACATCAAGGTGAAGAGTTAAGAATACCTGGAAGAGGTGACCTTGAAAATTATGGAGATAGAGATTTATATCCTACGGGTGATAGATATCCTCCTTTAAATCGTCCAGGACAAATGCCAGGTTTACCGGACACAAAAGGAGGTATGATTTTTGATCCTTTTAGTGGGAGAAACCAGCCTGAGAGAGGAGATCCACGTAATAAACCACCAGGATGGATGCCTGGAATTAAATACGACGACCCTTACGGTAGACCACCTCCAGGTTTCTCGGGTGGCCCAGGCGGCGCAGGCGGCCCCGGTAATTCTGGTAACGGTTTTGATTCAGGAGGTTTTGGATCAAACGGCCTCAATTCAAATGGGTTTTTTATGTAATATCTTCTAACAGTTGGTTTTGTTGGATACAGTTAATATATATAAATATATCTATGTTGCTTATGGAGACCATCACATTGTGGATCTTCATTTTCATTTTTTTTATCTAAACCATTAATACATCTGTGTGTGTGTGTGTGTGTGTGTGTGTGTGTGTGTGTGTGTGTGTGTGTGTGTGTGTGTGTGTGTGTGTGTGTGTGTGTGTGTGTGTGT